>JACXGI010008255.1:0-13193 GCA_016801175.1 Esox masquinongy
GTTAGCTTCCCTAGTTTCATTTACACACATTTCGTTCCGAGTCAGTGGTTCGTACCTGTTTTGCAGTGTAAGTTCAGGTGGTGGATTGAGGGTTGGTGCTCTCTTATTTGATTTCTTGCTGGATTTGCCTCTGCGGCGCACGACATCAGACCAAGTCCCCGCTGGAGTTGATGCCTTCGGTCTAGCCCCGGTGCTGTGCTAGTAAGATGTGTCATTGGGGAAGGCTGGTTTGAAAGTCTCTGCGGTTAATCCGTAGCGTATCAGCCATTTGAAAAAACCCTTAACCAACCCTTCCAGGTTTTAACATTTCCATATTTGTAATTATTTAACAAATAGCATTTGTCCCTCTCTTTTATCCTAACAGAGCTACTAAAGGAGTGACTGGATTACCTTTAATACTTTTTTGTACTGGCTCCTTCTGAAAATCAAACACACAATGCCACTGTTGCAGGTGCCATGCACTACCTAATGAGCAAAAGCTCTCTAAACATTTGTGACAACACTATCTTTAGAAGAGACAGACAGGGAAGACATGAATTGCACAATCCATGTATCTTCTCTCCTTGTCTCTTTTTCAAAACTGAATTGGATGATAAAGTTGTATGACCTCCTCCTCTGACATACAGCGATGGGCATTGAAAAGGAGATAAAAGACACTCTTACCCATATTTTGTGATATCAACATTGAGAAATCTTTTTTTTTAAAAACCATATACTTGAATCATTTCACTATAATAATGTAAAAAGTAATACAACTTACTAGAAATGCCAGAAGCAGTTGTCCTTAAAGGCGAATCTTAGGAGATTCTCATGTAGTCTGAGTTTGGATTTTTACTGATTAGCAATCATTCCTGGAAACCACAAACTATAAAGAGTGTGAAAACAGCACCAAATCATTCCACCATCACCATTCTACATAATTAGTTTTCTGATATATCCCAAACCACTTTACTTCTGTAATATCAATTTTAATAAACAATGATCAACGACCAGCTAACAGCCACCTACACACTTTTACAAACAATTTATTTTTCAACATCAGGCTTCATCTTGTAAGTAAGTCCTGGCAGCTATGAAAATGTACAGCAAGTTGTGGAATCATCAGTTAGCTACTACAAACTTGTATGCAAGAATAGTCTGGCCATATTGACAATGACCCTAGGTAGCTACTTATACCATCATCATCAGTGTGTATATCATTTTCATTAGTTACCTGCTTTTACCAGCTATATGTACAGTACTGAATATATTGAGTTTGCTAGCCAGATTCACAGTGGGCTAGTCAGCTAGGCACCCAAAAGCATAATTGCTAGCTAGCTACAACAGTTAGCCATTACTGTTACAGTGTGTAACTTCACTTACCATCACAGAAGCCCAAACGTTACATCTGAAAATGTGTATACATTTGTTTTCTTCGAAAATATGTAAATACAACTCCTCTATATACTAAATTTCCGAATACCTTTATTAAAATTAACAACGGTACACAGGGTTTTCTAACTAACTAGTTATATGGTGACAGGCTTCCTATGCTTGCGACTAGATCGCGTGCCTACTTTTGAAACAGGCTCGTACCCTTTCTGCGCTGTAGGCGCACGCAGGACGCACACTGCTGCTTGTGACCTGCTGAAGGTTTAAAGGACATGAGACGACAACAGCTCCGTAAAACCAAAATTAAAGGATAATTTCAGTTACGATTAATGGGTAAACTCAATGCATCACTTAAAAATTCCTTATATTGACTATTAAGGGTTTCACCTTAAAACCAAACATTTTTCAGTGGTCTAAATTAGATTTTTGAAATTAATGGATAATTTAAGGGATTTAATTTTCTTAATTAAGGACCCATTAATTCATATTAAGGTATTTTGTATGATTTCAGGGGTTGTTTAAGGCAATATGAATGGTATTTTATTAAGGGAATCAAGTTTCATAGTGTGCGGCATGGACAAAAACATAACATAAAAAATAAGAATGGCCACCACAGGAGGCATCTGTGAGAACATTGACACCCGCCTGAAACTGTTGTTATTCAAGCCAGCGTCTGTACTTATATGGCCAGAATAAAACATTAAAATCGGAGGAATATTGTCTACTATAATCCTATTCATGGATTGCTATGTTGCTGTGTTTGATTCCATGTTGCTGTGTTGCTGTGCATGATTAACTGTTATTTCTGCGAATGTATATTTAATTATAGGTCTACACAAATGAATGTCTTCCTTTTCGTTAATTGTAATTATTTAAACTAAAATACAATTACTTGACTGGAAATACAACTTGATTACAACGATTAAGTTAACATTTATGTAGGCTAATTGCAGACTTTTACCAAGCGTACATTACTTATTGCGTCATTGATGCCACTATTCTGCACGAATATTTCCTGAAGACTGCATCTGTTTCTATCAATAACAAGAAAGCAGGCAAGCCTAGTTCAGCCGGCCCGCAATAGAAAGTGGTGATCGTGGCTGCCCTCTTGATTCAAACCCTGGTCGCCCATGTGAAAGGCTGTGTCTTTAACCAGTACGCCACAGAGCTGATCTTTTGCCATATAATAATGTCATGCATTAACACCACATCAAGTTTGAATATTTCATTAGACACTATTAACCATTGTGTTAAACTGAGTAACGTTTCTTATTAAGTTTACCTCCACCACAAATAGTTTCTATGAACTGCATGACTTTTGCCACTGGCTGTTTTAAAAGCTTTTTAGCCAGTAATATGTCACTAGACGCCATTACGCATTGTGTTAAACTTTGTAACGTGTCTTATTAATTTTACCACCACCACAAATAGCATCTATTAACTGTATGGCTTTTGCCACTGGCCATTTTAACAGCTTATTAGCCATTCGTGAATGACATTGATACAATAACTTCTGTATTGATACAATTACTACATAATCAAAATGAGATGAAAATGAAAACTAAATTCTAATGGAGTTATTTTGAATAATTTAAGTGTTGTGTAATTTTCATTTAGTACATTTGTAGGGCCTAATAAATGAATGAAAATATTATTGCCTGTGTTCTTAGAAATAATCCTTCTATGTAGGCTTTTCTTTTTTTGAGTGGGACACGTTGTTAGGTAAAGTGGGACACTATATTATGATTAGACACAAGAGAAAAACGTTTTAATCACATGCATTAATTAATTCAGATGTTTAGTAAATATTATTACATACAGATATCATATAATCAAAAATATAAAGTATTAAAAGATTCATGTTTGCGAGTAGCATGAAGGCAAAATGTTTTCAAATAAAAATAAACCTGATCAAATGAATTAGTTCTGTATAGTTTGATTGACCGATTAGAGACATACAGCTGGACATTTGAAGTGTAAACCTTTATTGTCTTAGAATAGCAAAAGGTAGGGGAAGATGTTTTGTAAGAGCGCTTGAAGATAGGCTATGTGTAGACTGACACGATCCTGCCGTTCGCTTGCCAGACTCCAACTGGTATACTAATAATCTGGAATCGCAATTTGAACATGTGGGTTCAATGTGGGTGGATTGATTTCCTGCCTGTTGGGCCCTGTCCAGGGCCTCCCCCTGGGTAGGGCCACAGTGTCACGGGACCCCCCTGTCTCAGCCCCAAGGTCTTACGCTGCTATATTATGTGCTGGGGGAGTAGGGTCAGTTCTCCTTCTCCACTATAAATCCTTGAAGATCTAAGGAATGCATTTTCCACATTTTCCCTGTCTCCTGCCCTGTTTTAAACTTAGGAGGACATGAGGTCTTGGCCCACACCTCCGGAGTACCAGGCTTGAAAGACTCGTTGCTGTCCCTGTCCCAAGTCC
This sequence comes from Esox masquinongy, assembly GCA_016801175.1. Lineage (NCBI taxonomy): Eukaryota > Metazoa > Chordata > Actinopteri > Esociformes > Esocidae > Esox > Esox masquinongy. The sequence goes on from JACXGI010008255.1 coordinate 3,808, forward strand.
TTCTGGTTGTGTTGCAGATCAAGACGATACCTGATGATTTCAGCTGCCACTCTGCTGACCGCCCCCCCCCCCGTATTGTCCCTGTCCTTGTCCATCTGGACATGCTTCCGACCTGGACTAGGTTTAAATAGACTCTGGACTCAGCCCACATGCATTTATTAATTATTACAATTTGTAGTCTTAATATGTTAAGCCAGAAGAGGACTGGTCACCCCTCTGAGCCTGGTTCCTCTCTAGGTTTCTTCCTAAATTTTGGCCTTCGTAGGGGTTTTTTCCTAGCCACTGAAATTCAACGCTACTGTTGTTTGCTCCTTGGGGTTTAAGGCGGGATGTTTTGTAAAAGCACTTTGTGACAACTACTGATGTAAGAAGGGCTTTATAAATAAATGTGATTGATTGATTGAACATGTGCGATTTCAAAAGCCCAGAAAGCTGCGATTTTGGCCTTTTATTTTTATGCTCAATCAAAATAATTTTTACTGATGCGATATCATTCGTATTTGTATACTATTTATTAGGAGTTGATATTAGAATCTGTTTGCCTACTTAAAAATAATAATTCAGATTATTAGTATAAAAGTTGGAGTCTGGCAAGCCACGATTAGGGCTTTCTGTTAAGAAGAGGAAGAGGATTGATTAAGAAAATGAACCCAGAGACCAATGAGATCATAGCAATGTCTCTGTAGACCTGTTTGACCTGTAGGCAAACTGGTAGGGATCCAGTGTTGAGGGAGGCAGGACTTGAGGTGGGCCAGAACTAGTCTTTCGAAGCACTTCATGATCGTGGGGGTGAGTGCGACAGGTCGAAAGTCATTCAGGCTAGATGCAGGAGACTGCTTTGGCATTGGCACAATGGTTGCAATCTTGAAGCACGTGGGGACCACCGCCTGGGCCAGTGACAGGTTGAAAATGGCGAAAAGTGGTCAGACTGACCCAGGTGGGGGAGGGGAATGGCTTTGTAGGCCTCTGGAATGTTTAAGTACACCTGGTGCTGTGTATTGTCTCCTCTCGTGGGGCAGAAGACATTTTGATGGAATTTGGGAAAAACAGTTATAAGTATTTGAGTGATTGAAATCGCCTGCTACAATAAAGGCACCATCTGGCTGGGCAGTTTGCTGCTTGCTAATAGCAGCCTGCAGCTCTTCCATTGCTAGTTTGGCATTAGCATCTGGTGGTATGTAGGTTGCAGTAACAACAATAGACGTAAACTCCCAAGGCAAGTAAAACGTTAGTGTCAGTACACCATGCTTTGTTTACATAAATGCACAGGCCACCTCCTCTGGTCTTACCGGAATCTAATGCTGTTCGGTCAGATCTGAAGACAGCGCGTCCCTGCATCTCGAATACGTTGTCAGGTATATTGTTGTGTAGCCACGTTTCTGAGAAAATCATGACCCTGCAATCCATAATCCTTTTTTGTGAGGTGATTCTTAGTTGTATTTCGTCCATTTTGTTCACGAGAGTCCGTACATTAGCGAGGAAGAGGCTAGGTAGTGACGGCCGATGGGAGGTTAGCATTAGCCTAGCCCGGAGGCCACCCCGCTTCCCTCATCTCTGTTTACGGTCTCGACGCCGCCTGCATGCACTTCCTGTCGGCGGTAGAGTTGGCATTTTCCGGAACGACTTCACAATCTCTGGAGGGAGTTGGAAGTTGTTAAAAACTCTATCTGTGCATTGTGTTCCAATATTCAGGAATTCTTGTCAGCTATATATACTGCATGCTAGGCTGTACCGAATTAATAAAGTAGAAACTATTAAGTAACTTACTGCTAGTTTGCAAAAACCTTGCGATGCACACATGCCGAAAGAATCCATATAAAGTGTCAATTAACGGGGAGAAATAGAGGTTATAGCCAGCAACACTTTCTTAGTCACATGCTCCAGTGCAATACACTGTAAGCCTAATACGGCTATACAAATTGCCTGATAACAAAAAAAAAACTAAATGTTGTGAGGTGGAACATGGCGTTCAAGAATTACTCACTAGGGTATAAAGAATCCATATAAAGTGTTCATGGGGGAATATAAAGGGTATAGCCAGCCTCACTTACTTAGCCACCCACCATTGGATCCAGTGCAAGACTCTATACCAGTGTGTCAATTCATGGGGGAAATTAGAGGGTAGAGCTAGCAGCAATATCTTATTCACCCACTGCATTTGCTCCAGTGCAAGACTCTATACCTGAATTTGGCCAATGCAAATTGCCTTATAACAAAAAAACTAGACGTTGTGAGGTGGAACATAGCTTTCGAGAACTACTCACTAGGGTATAAAGAATCCATAAAAAGTGTCAATTCATGGGGGAAAATTTAGGGTATAGCCAGCAGCACTTTTTTAGCTCCTCACTCCATTGGCTCCAGTTCAATACACTGTAAGTCAAACACTGCAATGCAAATTGTCTTATAACAGAAAAACTAGACGTAGTGAGCTGGAACATGGCTTTCGAGAATTACTCACTGGGGTATAAAGAGTCCATATGAAGTGTGAATTCATACTTTGTTTCACAGTGTCTGACCATGTCTGACCTTTCCAGCTGGTTACTGGCGACCTATTTCACTATCCTTGCCATATAGGAGAACCCTCTCCCATTGTTGCTTGCAACTATATTTATTATTATTATTATTATGAGGGGGCCAGGCAATAAAGTTTCTTGTACTGTTTTGTTTGTTTTATTATTAGTGTTTCAGTAGTTCACTGGTGAAACACTATTGTTATTGTTAGCGTTGTTTATTATTAGTGTGTGGAAGATGGAAAATGTTCGCAATTTATCAAGTAAAAACTCCTTAGCATAACAGTTAATTATTTCAGGTTTAATCGTATATACGGGAACAAGCATCATGACAAAAAGAGTACAAGTACAGAGACCAACACAGAGTGGTGTCATGACAATTGTTCTGATTATGGCATTTCAGGTTCAAGCTTATATTCTCTTCCAACAGTACAGGTGACGACATCAGCACTTGCAAAAATGTACATACAAAGAATTGTTGTTTCCATTATGTAGCCTAGAGAATGCAAGGTTGCATACAGACATAGATCCAGGAGACATAGGTAATCATAGAATATCGGTTGCCCAGACAGCTTGGTGAAAGCTCACACACGACAGCTGGGGCATGTTACTATTGGTGGTTTTGATAACTCGGCTCTCCCCGTAAGGAATAGAGTCCTGTTCACCTCGATAATACAAGGAGCAGGAGCCCCACTGCTGCTATGACTGTAAGACGTACCCCCAAAAGGGAGACGACTTCTAGTGGTTTCTGCTAGGCCCAAGGCCTAGTCTACCACACATAGATGGAGACTAGGTGCATTACTCAGCCAACATTCCATTCATTGCTGCCCTTGAACACAGATAGAGACATCATGAGTTGCTGACAGGGAAAGACATGTTGTTGAGTATACATAATTTTTCAAGCATCCAGAATACAAAGGCCTTCTAACAGAAAATTGGAAAAATAAGGGAATAATAATAAATTAATTTTCTACAATTGCTCCCTTTGTCCCAACAGGGACAATAAACAAATTAATTTATTAATCTGGAAGTAATGCCACCAATTGCAAGAAACCTTACTGGATCTTAAGGACCAGAAGGTTACACTTACTTTACATAAGTTACTTTTGCATACAATCATTAATGATGTTAAATTCAAACAAGTCATTTCAACATGCATGATCAATGATTACACAAAATAGAATACACAAATTTGTTTATTTGTTTCTGTTACAGTTTTCGGCCGCTGGTCTTCCTTCTTGATCTTCTGGATAATTGAATAGCATTCATGTGTATGCATCGGTTGTTGACTCACCACACTGGGCTAAGGCCCCTTCTGGTTTTTTTTTATTGTTAACTATTTTTATTGTTAGCATTGGTTATTTTTATTAGTATTTCTGCAGTTCACTGGTTATTGTTACCATTGGTTATTATTAGCGTTTCAGCAGTTCACTGGTGAAACACTATTGTTATTGTTAGCGTTGGTTATTATTAGTGTTTCACCAGTGAACTGCTGAAACACTATTGTTATTGTTATCGATGGTTATTATTAGTGTTTCAGCAGTTCAGTAGTGAAACGTTATTGTTAGCGTTGGTTATTATTATTAGTGTTTGAGCAGTTCACTGGTGAAACACCATTGCTATTGTTACCGTTGGTTATTATTATTATTCTCCCAGCGTTTTTTGGTCCTTTTTGCAAATTCCAGTGAGGTAAAATGGCCCAAAAATGGCCATCTTTGCATGCTAATACAAGCCCAAAGGCCACAACTTCTGGTGCAATGGCATACAAATTGGACTCATAGTGGCGCTGTAATAAGCCTCCAAAAAGGACAACTTTGCAAGCTAACCACGCCCACGCCATTTGTCCTAGATTCATGAAACTTGTTCCATATGTCTGTCTCCTCACAAGGAATTTTTTTGCCAATGGGACTGTTGAGGGCTGTATTCCAATCTGAGAATCTTGACAATTTTTGAGGAAGTCGTCTCTTTCAAAGGCATCTGTTCTCAAAACCTTTACCTCTGGGTCACCCACAAGAAACTCTGGGGATCTTTGGTTTGTGACAATCTCTCGTTCTTGTAAGAACTTAGGTCCTGTGAACCAGTTGGAATCAATCAGGTCTTCCACCTTGAGACCCCTAGAGGCATGGTCTGCTGGATTCTGACCTGTTTCAATGTAGAACCATTGTCTTGGATCTGTAGTGTCTCTAATTCTCTGGACGCGATTAGCGACAAAAACATGAAAACGCCTGGCTTCATTCTTGATATATCCGAGCACTACTTGTGAATCTGTCTAGAAATATTCGTTATATATTTTCAGTTCAAGCTCTTTGAGGGTTTTACTTGCGGCAGAAACTGTAGCTGCTGTGAGCTCAAGGCGTGGTATTGTGATAAAATTTTGGTTGCTACTCTGGCTTTACCCATGACCAATTCACAATGCGCGTGTTCATCAGAAACAATCCTAATATATGAACATTGGCCATAACCACTGTTGCTGGCATCTGAAAAATGATGCAGTTCTATTTTTTGGATTTTGCCAATGTTCTCAGGAATTAAACATCTTGGATACGTGGATTTTCTGAAGATTCTCCAAGTCATGGAGCCACGTTTCCCATTTTGGCTTTAGTTCCAGGGGAAGAGGTTCATCCCATCCAACATCTTGCTTGCACATTTCTTGAAGCACTCTATTCCCAGTCAAAATGTAGGGAGAGAGAAATCCTAATGGGTTGTACACACTTGCGACTATTGAGAGGATTCCTCGCCGTGTGGCTGCTCTTTCATTAAGGATGACCTTAAATGAGAATGCATCAGTCTCTACATTCCATCTTACTCCCAGCTGGTAAGCCCATCATCTACGTAGAAATTTTTTCGAATGAAGCTCGCTGCCAATGGATTGTCCTTTTCGTGTTCACTGGCAAGATATTTCATGCCATAATTAACACATCCTGGAGATCATGCTGCTCCAAAAACATGCACTCGCATGCGATATTCTTTGGGCTCCTCTTCTGTGTTCCCATTTTCCCACCACAAGAACCTCAGAAAATCCTGATCTTCTGGGCAGACATGGAAACAATGGAACATTTTCTCCACATCGCACATGATTGCGATTTGGTGTTCTCGAAATCTGCATAGCACCCCAGTCAGAGCATTAGTTAAATCAGGTCCCGTAAGTAGGTGATCATTTAGAGCAGTGCCTTCAAATTTGGCGGAGCAGTCAAATACATTTCAGATTTTTTCCGGCCTCTTGGGATGATACACCCCGTGGTGTGGAACGTACCACATTCCTGTCAACTCCCTTGAGCTAGTACGAAGTGTCATGGATCCCACTATACTCCAGCCCAAATCAGTCTTGACTGCATATGGGTCGTGATCTTCCCCTGATATCACTTGGTTTGGTTTCAAAGCCCTTGCACAGTCATATCAATTAGAAGTCCTGCAGGACAGTCCAATAGATCTGGCATCTCTTCTGTTAAGCTATGAAAATGGGACAACCCTTTCACCGTTTCACAAGTGGGAATACTATTTTGCTCCAGTGGGATGTATTCTCAAGTGTATGCGGGTGGTAACTTGATGTGTTCTTGTAGACGGTATCCTCTCACTCTTAGCCCAACCGCACTCCGACAGTACACTATTGAACCCTTGTCAGTCAATGTTGACAACTTCAATTTGACAGGTTCTGTGTCCGCTTGAATCCTTTCACAGACATCTTGATCAATAAATGTGTTACTGCTCTGTGTCCAGTAATGCATACACCCTTTGCTGCCCTTTGCTGCACACGAGAGCCAGACTGGAATAATCATTGAAGTACGAATACTGTTGCTCACCTTCACGCTATCATAAGACAGTGGACGCACTTTCCTCTTGTACAAATGCTTCTGGGTTTTCTCTTTGAGGTCGTTCTTCATGAAGTGGAGACGGGTGACTCTGCCTGAAAATATTGCAAGTGGTCCTCTTCCTACAATTTTGGAGACATGGCCGACTCTGAGGCAACCAAAGCACATGTTGTTGTCAATAACAAACTTTTTCCTTTGTTCAAGGGACATTGCTGCAAATGTTTCACATTTATATATGAAGAGATTTTGTTGACGGCAGATACATTCTATTTGTCTTTGAGTGACAGATGGGCTGGTCTTGGAACCCTTGATACTTCCTGATGCACTTGAGTTCTGAGACACCTTTGTTGATGTCACCAGGGCACTGTCCTGGAAACGTTTCTGTTCCTTCCCAGGCTTTTCATCTGCACGTTTTAAGGCATGAAGGGAGGAAATCGGATTGCATACGATGCGCGCCTCCTCTGCCACAAAGTCCGAAAATTCTTTGAAACCTGGATATGATTGTCCTTCATCCAGTGCTTTGGTAACGTACCGGTTCCAGCGGGTTGTTGCCCAGTCAGGTAGTTTCTGTAATAATTTTTGATTTTCTTCACAATCATCTAAGACCTTTAAGCCTTGAACATGGGGTATCACATTCTTGCAGGAGATGAGGAAATCACTAAACTCTCTTAATCTAAGAGATTCTCTTGGTCCAATCTTTGGCCAGCTATTCAGTTTTCTTCGGAATGCTCTTTGGACCACGAAATGATGGCCATAGCTTTTGTTCAGTGCATCCCAAGCCTGTGTATACGCTTCCTCATCACTTCTATAGAATGTTCCTTCTAATACACAAAGTGCTTCTCCGCCTATATATTTTTTCAAATAGAACAGCCTATATGCCGGGTTTGCACAGCTTGGTTCGATTAAAGCCTTAAAGCAGGTGCTACATTCAGTGAATTTAAGTGGGTCTCCTGTAAACATGAACGGTTCTGGTGCTGGAAGTCTAGTCATCGACAGGGATTAATTTAATGCTTAAACCAGCGAGGCTTCGTTCGCTCTTGGCTCTAGTTTACTTTCAGAGCAAGGAGTTTCTGAGATGCCTTGGGGGACTTGGGCGCATGGAGTGCATTCGTGCTGCACTGGAAGCTGACTTGGAGGTAAAGTTTCTTCAGTATCCCTTATTTCAGCATTCAGTTTAGATTCCTCTTCAGCATACACATTGTATTCAGCTTCCATGGTTTCAAGCTCCCTTTGATCTTCCAGCATTTTTAACCTCTCTTGCTGGGCTTGCAGCTCCTTCCTCTGGGCTGATATTTCCCTTTCTCAACTTTTTGCAGCTCGTTTTGATGCCAAACGTGCTGCTGCATCCACCTTCTTTACTGATACATGACTTTCCTGCTGACTATCCCGTCCAGCTCTTGACACTGTTGATCCATAAATTGACCTGGCATCTTCTCTTTGGAGTAACCGAAGGAGCGTTTCCTTCACAGCTACTGCGTCAAACTCCTGGGTACCAGCTTCTGTATAATGCCTTTCCAGGAGTGCAGTGATTTCAGTAGTAACTGAGGTGCGGCTATCCATTTTCCTTCTTAGTATCTTGAGGTAGTCATTGCACGTAAACTCTCATATTCTTGTTTTAGTTCTGACTCATATTTTTCCACAGCTGTGATCATTTCCCTTAACTCGGTTTTAGGGCATTCCACCTTAAGTTTAGATCTGATGAATTGAACCTCTGCTTTGAAGTTTACATATATGAACATAAACTTTCTTTCCCTTTTTGCTATCTCATTCCCTTTCAACGCAAGTGTTTTTTCTGTTGGACATTTCACCCCGTTTGATCGTTTCACTTCTTGTTCGGCTGTAGATGGTAGCTCCTGGAGCTCTACCCTGTGCATTTCAAGATCTACTTGAATTTCACTTATGCGTTCTTCAATTTTCTGTCTTTCATCAGTTTCAGTTTCTAGTTCCTCTTGTAATTGTGCCTTCTCATCTTCCAGAGATAGTATTACTTGCTCTAGCAAGTAACATTTTCTGATGTACTTTGCTCCATTTTTACTTAACTACTTTGAAACCACACTGTTAAGATGTTAAAAAATGAGAGACAAACTACAGAACCACCAAGGAAATATACACTTAATTATCAAACAAGTTACACACTTAAGATCTACTTAGAAAATGATCAAATGCAATTTAGTTTTACCCCTTTTGTTTGAAGGTATTTTGATATGCAAAATATTCATATCACATCAACTAAGGAAGAATATTCTTTCCAAATTTAAACATACAGTCTGACCTGATATCCCAAAGGTGTCATAACTTATTGCAAACTGTATTGTCCGAAGGCGTATAACTAACATTGCCTCCTTGTAACTATTCTTGGCAGCTGCCACCGTCTTCTTATTGCCTTGTTTCACCTCCGCGCCGGATTGTGTGACTGAAGCTGACGGTATGGTCATTCTGATTAGTTTGCTTGATCACATGACTACGTATTTTAATTAGTCAACAGAATTCACTACTTTAAACAGGTATCGTTATTGCCCAAGACATCGCAAAATCCACATTAACATTTGCTACATGTTATTAAAAAATAAAAAAATAAATATATATATTTTTTATATATATATATATATACACTGAACAAAATTATAAACGCAACACTTTTGTTTTTGCTCCCATTTCTCATGAGCTGAACTCAAAGATCTAAGACTTTCTCTATGTACACAAAACGCCTATTTCTCTCAAATATTGTTCTCAAATCTGTCTAAATCTGTGTTAGTGAGCACTTCTCCTTTGCCGAGATAATCCATCCACCTCACAGGTGTGGCATATCAAGATGCTGATCAGACAGCATGAGTATTGCACAGGTGTGCCTTAGACTGGCCACAATAAAAGGCCACTCTAAAATGCAGTGCAGTTTCACTGTATTGGAGGGGTCCGGGAGGGTCTGAAAACCAGTCAGTATCTGGTGTGACCACCATTTGCCTTACACAGTGCAACACATCTCCTTTGCATAGAGTTGATCAGGTTGTTGATTGTGGCCTGTGGAATGTTGGTCCACTCCTCTTCAATGGCTGTGCGAAGTTGCTGT
>JACXGI010008255.1:13293-34260 GCA_016801175.1 Esox masquinongy
GTCCGGTGAGTATGCTGGCCATGCAAGAACTGGGATGTTTTCAGCTTCCAGGAATTGTGTACAGATCCTTGCAACATGGGGCCGTGCATTATCATGCTGCAACATGAGGTGATGGTCGTGGATGAATGGCACAACAATGGGCCTCAGGATCTCGTCACGGTATCTCTGTGCATTCAAAATGCCATCAATAAAATGCACCGGTGTTCGTTGTCCATAACACACGCCTGCCCATACCATAACCCCACCGCAACCATGGGCCACTCGATCCACAACGTTGACATCAGCAAACCGCTCACCCACACGACGCCATACACGCTGTCTGCCATCTGCCCTGTAAAGTGAAAACAGGGATTCATCCATGAAGAGAACACCTCTCCAAAGTGCCAGACGCCATCGAATGTGAGCATTTGCCCACTCAAGTCGGTTACGACTCTCGGCAAAGGAGAAGTGCACACTAACACAGATTTAGACAGATTTGTGAACAATATTTGAGGAAATAGGCCTTTTGTGTACATAAAGTCTTAGATCTTTGTGTTCAGCTCATGATGAATGGGGGCAAAAACAAAAGTGTTGCATTTATAATTTTGTTCAGTGTATATATGATTACTCAGCAACACCTGTTATAGCACATTTTCTGCGACAGCTACAAAAAATATACGGAAACAAAGAGAGCGTCCGATAAAGCACAAAGCGAAATAAGACGGGTAAATCTTGGTTTGGCATTCATCAGATGGTGGCAGATGAAGTTTGAGAAATAGATGAAGAGCGATGCAGATTTGGCCACCTTTCTATTGGACAGGTGATATAACATTATGCCGCATTTCCACTGGTGCTTTACCCCGGTACCAGGGCTACACCAGTGATTTATGCTAATGTTGGCTCTAGACTTTACTGTTTCAACTATGCGTTTGGTGCCAAGGACTTGATGGGCTCAGATGGGGAGGGAAGAGTGAACTATCAACGTGAGTTGGCTTTCCGGTTATGAAAAATAGTAGGCAACATTTTTCTGGTAGTAAAAAATAACGCCATGCTCAGTTTGTTTATAATACGGAGTCTCATCGCTCTGTACTTCTATTGAGTCATTGCCACTGTACCACCTTCGGTCCTTTCCATTGAGTCTTTGCTTCCCTGTACTCTTGCTTTATTTTCTTTATTTTATCAGGGATCTATTTGTTAGATCGGATGAAAACCATTACGAGAAGCCTAAGCAAATGATACATATCACTATTCAAATAGCAAAACATGTGAAACGCGTCATCACTATTCGCACAGCATGTAACGCATCAACCAGCAAACCCTGCCCTAAGTACTAAAGTTCGGGGCTTGGCACAAAGCGAGAGCTGAGGTGACTAGTGTAAAAGATTACCTCTGAGGAGTGAATGTTGCACGTCTATCCACCCTGCCGTCTCAGCTGTCGATCTGCAGCCTGCAAGCAGAACATGTCTCTACCCACTTGCAAGCAAAGCTGTCAATTAGTGGTGGGACGATATGAGAATTTCATGCCACGATTATCCTGGCCAAAATTATCCCGATTTACGATTTTATCCCGATTAATAACAATCCCAATAACAACTCTGGTTTCTAACTCAAAATGGCTGATCGGATATTCTTCCATTACATAAATATTGTTCTTCTGCATTTAAAAAGCCATTATAATAAAATAATATCAAAGAAGGTTTTTAATAGTTATCTAATACTGTAATAACATGTAAATCTCTAAATGTATATGGTTGCCAGCTTCATTGACAACACATTGCAGAGGATGTTTAGTGGCATTTATAATGGCCATTTGTACTGAATTTGCACATCTATACATTGCACGTCTGTATGTCACATCTGTACTATACATTATACTTAATACAAGTAAATTTTCTGCCCTCTTCTATTCGCACTTCTTGTTAGATGCTAACTGTGGTACTGTACTTGTTGTACTGTACTTGTTCAATGACAAAGTTGAATCTAAAAAACTATTATTGAGATATGCGCTCCACCAGTTAAATAAAACAAGTAGTCAGGAACACTTCGGTGACTGGCAAGAGATTTTTCAAATCACTTATCTGAGGGTCAGGGGTGAAAATAGATTTCACTTCTTACGGGTACTGACCTGTGGATGCATGCACTTCCGTGCGCATTTCATGTGCCTTATTAGCTAAGGTTGGGCCTATTTGATGTGTCCATTCTTTATAATAACTTTATAATTCATTATAACAAGCTCCCCGTTATGTTGTGCGCATCATGTATTGTGGAGATCATGCAGATCGACAATGTTATTTTGGCCCGCGAAAATGATATTCTATTTGTCTTCTCTTGTCATTTTCAGTAGGAAAGCATTAACTATTAGCCTACAATATAAACAAATTATAATTAGAAAGAGATATATGTATAATAACGTCTATCCTATTCATATTTTCTACAATTTGCAGTTTAACAACTTTTTCTGCATGCATCTCTCGGAGCTGCATGTCTTCTAGGATAAATATCATTGGTTTGTTTGAGCTCAACATTGTTCCAACAGCTTATTTTCCACGGTAATGGAATGGACAGGTATTTGCATATAGCAGGAAGTGGAGACGTGATTGGAATCTTTTTTTTGTAAGCTACTAAGTGTAGTGGTTAGACTAGCCTGCTGTTGTAAACGAATTGGAAAACTAGTTTATTCTTTGTATCATTCTCCATCGCAATGTATAACCTAAAACATTGTTGAATTTGTGTGTGAGGTGATGATAGTAGTTAATGTAGGGTATATTTTGTCACTTTGGTGATTTAAGACCCTGGGGGGCAGGGCTTACAGTTTGATTTGACAGGTGGGCGGGACATCCGGTTTGGTAGGTGGGACTTCCGTTGTGACGTATGGACTTCCTATATGACGTATGTTAGGGCGGGACTTCCGGAATGACGTATGCATGTCCGGTGACTTTGTAATTTATGATTGCATCGTTGTGTTCATGTTTGATGTTTTACAACGATTGATAAACACCCCAGAAAAGTGTTTTAAGAGTAGTGAAATGTTTGATGCTTAACAAATGGATCTTTGTTAAGCACAAATGGATCAACAAAAGGGTGCCAGGGTTCAGCAATGCTAAACCCCCCGGCATTTTATGTTTAGATAAGTGCTACAACAGATGTCCTACAACCAGTGGGTATTAACCTTTCATGTTTTACAATGCGTGTGTAACATTGGAGTTTTCCACAAGCACAGAACTTTGCATGTGAAATCTTGCTTTATTGTGTAAGATATAGAGAAGGGGTCGGGACTTAGGATTTTGGAGAGTTTCTGGCCACTTTTGCCGGACCGCATAAGCGGAGCCGGCCAAGAAGAGCGAATGTCTCTTACTGACTGACTGACTGAGTACACCTTGTTAAATAGCTTAGTGGTTAGAGAAGCGGATCTGTAAACTATAGGTCCCGCGTTCGTATCTCCTCACTGACAAAGCGAAGTACGCATTATGAATTATTCTGTATAGACGAAAACTTTCCTGTCTATAACCTTCAGTATCTACATTATAGTAAGCCTTAACTAAAACTGTATACGGTTATATTGCGACTGTTTCTGGCATGGAATAGTTCATCTTCAGTCTCGCTAGCAATTGCTCAATTCTTATGATTATTCCTAGGAAGTTAGTAGATACTAGTAAGCCTATTACTGGCTAATAAGCTGTTCAAACGCCCAGGGGCAAACACTAACAGCTCATAAACGCTATTTGTGGTGGAGGTAAACTTAAAAAGAAACGTTAGTTAGTTTAACACAATGCTCAATAGTGTTTAGCGACTGGTGAAATGCGTAATGCCATGGTGTTATGGTTAAAGACAGTGCCTCTCACGTGGAAGGCTCAAGTTCGAATCTCTTGTGAACAACAACATTTATTAATTTTATTTCCACGATTCTCTTGTCGTTTCACTTGATGAAAAAGTTTATCGTCACCTTTATTGATAGTTATTGTATCAATGTCATTCATGAATGAAAGAAAAAAGTATGGTGTTATGCCATGAAAGAAAAAAATATGGTCTTATGCCATGAAATGAAATAGCTTTGGCAGACTCGCTAGCAATTGCTCAATCTTCCTATGACTATTCCAGTACGTTAGTGGATACTGGTAAAGCCCATTACTAGCTAATACGCTGTTAAAATGGCCAGTGGAAAACGCCATACAGTTCATAGATGCTATTTGTGGTGGAGGTAAACTTAGTAAGAAACGTTAGTCTGTTAACTATCAATATCATTCACGAATGGCCAATTAGCTGTTAAAACGGCCAGTGGCAAAAGAGGATTTGTTCACGATAGACACAAGACGCTATACTGACACCCATCAAACGTACAGCTCTGTGGTGTAGTGGTTATCGACACAGCCTTCCATGTGGGCAACCCGGGTTCAAATCTCAAGAGGCCAATACTTTCTATTGCGGGCCGGCTGAACTAGGCATGCCTAGTTTCTTGTTTATTTTAACAGGGGATGGGCCTTAAGATCAGACATGCCCATTGTAATGGTCCCTAAATAACCACTAGTACAAACTGGAATATATGCAGGTTGATAAACATCCCGTGTTTCACACAAGGTTTGTAATCCACCAACACACTACGGTGAACACACATCGCATGAGCAATGCTATTATTCTGAAGGAACAAACAACGCCTGAGTCGACTAGACATTATGACTAGATTGATTGTATCGTGGTTGGGTTTAAAACATTCTTAAAAATAAAAATGATGATATTGGTACATGTGTATGTATGAGCAATGATGATTTGTGAAATCAAAATGGGGATTTTAAGTCAGCATAAACTTTTGAGTTGCATTATATGGCAAAACGTTACAAAGTTACCCGGAAGGTTGATTTTAAATTTGCATGGTGATTCGTTGACAGGTCAAGATACAGCTCCGGAAAAAATTAAGAGACCGCTGCACCTTTTTCTTTCATTTCCAAAAAAGTTGAAAAGGAAAGTTTTGAGTGTGGAACAAAAGTGTGTAATTTGCAGTGGTCTCTTAATTTTAACCCTTCTGTTCCTCACTCAAAACCTTCCTTTTCAACTTTTTTGGAAAGGAAAGAAAAAGGTGCGGTGGTCTCTTAATTTTTTCTGGAGCTGTATGTTATTTCAGATGAACAAAACATTTGTAAACGCATTTTCTTAATGCATACGAGCATTAACGCGAGATTGTTTTCTTCACATTGGTCGAATTTTTTAACAGGTAATGATGCTTACAAACTGTAGTATTTGTGAGTTCGTGAATACTTGTTTGTGTGTATGTGTTAGTGTGTGCGGATGCTGGGACGTCCGGGTAAGATGTGTTGCGTTCTGGTAATGACATGAAGCAACTTGTGAAGTCCGATTTTTGATTGCTGTATTATGGACTTATGTTTGTTAAATGTTGTTTGAGGAGATTAATGGCTATATGGTGACAATAGCTAGCGTTTATATGTAAGACGATGAGTTTGTCATTAATAGATAAAATGAAATGACGTGATGACACGGCTGAGCCGCGATAACTAATGAGAACGGCGTTTCTACCGGACCGAAAGTATCAATATATTTTTCGTTGTCAAACGTAAACAACTATCTGAATTAACTAGTTAAGCTTTATCCACAATTTTAATCATTGTAACCGGTATAGTTCTAATGTGAAGAATGATGACGTATAACCAATGACCAAGTTAAGAGGCGTCACCTTTTGGAGGCGTCACGGATGTGTTGTCATTATTAAATCCGCGGCTGCCACAGAAGACAAATTTGTTGTTTCCAGCGCGGAGTAGGCCGTTTACATAGTAAGTACAAGTTATTTTATTTGAAAGAATTTATTTGAATTGTGTTACAATTATAAACGCTAACAAACGACACATTGGAACTTTTTAAGATTGTATGAAACAATTACATGATGGAGCAATCCAAATGCTTTTATCTGTTTTTCATATTGTCTGTTTTATATCTCTGGTTTAGGTTGAGTGGAATTAAACCCAGGCTTGTTTGGAAAACACATTTTTGGACCTTCAAACCTTGGTAAGCAGTCTTTTAACATTATTAATCATCAGCTTTAAATACCTGTATACGCTTGGTCTTCTGTTACCCCTGTTTGTTTTTATTTCAGACCAAGTAACCATCAGCGGTGTTGATTGGACTGTACAGTTGCGATCTTACACATCCTGAACAGATACTTTTTGTGTAAGTCTAATTATTTAGACATTTTCAGCGTTGTACTAAAATGTTATTAACATTACGACAATATGCATACAGCTGAATCTTTGTACTCTGTATATCAACCAACAGAGTGAGGACCTGGTGATGATGCAGACTACATCACCATAATGTCTTCAGTTATGGACCCCCCACCTTGTGGCTGCACAGCATCAGGGGATTTTTGTTTCATTATTTTCCCCCATTACACAATGCTTGAAAGCAGGAGGTAATACATATTTTACCGTCAACTCATCAAAACTGTGATGTATGTGAATGTATGTTTGAGATAGAATATTATTTTAACTTGTAAGTGGATTGTTATTTACACGTGAAGCTGCAAAAATGGCAAGAGATAAAACTAACTACAGACCAGACATGGAACAACCATCAACATCTACACATAATCAACAGACCACACCCCAAAATACAAATGAACCGGCCAATACTTACACAGCGATACAGACATTAATCCACAGATTAATGTGGATTTATCAACCAAGATTAGTAGCCCAGAGTTTTTACATGATCTAGTTGACTCCGCCACAAACTCACTGACGCAAAATCATTGCGACAACCAAGATGATTTCGAAAGGTTCAGATCTTTAGCACAACATGGTGGCGATGTTAGAGTAACACAACGTAGTGAGTTTGACAATGTTGAATTGCGACAATTGATACATTTCCAAAATACTGTTGAAGTTGGTGATTTTTGCACATCCTTTGCACTTATTATGGAAGGCTTGGATACTTTGATTGTTTGAGCTTCAGACTTTGTTCATGGGCCTTGTGATCGCCTGCAGATTGAATTGATTGGTGAATCTCTGATCTCCCCCGTACATGTAACCACGAGAGCAGATGAATATAATGAACACACGTTTAGTATTTTACTTGAAAATGTTATGCAGAGTAATGCCGAGATTATGATCGATGAATCACTAGAGCTGTTGGGACAAATTGTCAACAACCGTGAGGGTTGTGCCCTGCGGTGTAAAGCGCAAACACTATTGATAGAGCAGATTATCAATAAAAAAGAAGGCATTTATATGTGGTGTTGAATAATGATTCTACATGTTTTTCCGTTTGGTTGATGGGTATGTTGAACCCACAGTACACATGCTGAGGCCCTGGTTAGTGGTCGTGAGCTTCAGGTGGGAGTTGGTTTAGCTTTAGATGATTGTGTGACATTCACAGATGTTGTTCGGTTTGAAGAAATGACAGGGTATAAAATTGTTGTCTTTCATCGAACACGGGATGGTCACTTTACCAAGTTTCAAAACAGCAAGGACACCCACCCTAGAATCGTCTTTATGTACTTACACGATAACCATTTCTATGGTATCATGAATCTGAAGTTTTTTCTGGGTGTGGCATATGTTTGTGAGTGGTGTTATACAGGTTTTAACACCCGCGGTGATCATGGCTGTAAACATAGCCGTAGTGTCTGTCTTCATGTCATACCCAACCCCGTAACATAAGGCAGTGCCTGGACTGTAAGTGGATATGTTATTCTGACTTTTGTTATAGCCAGCATATAGGCTTGAAGCTCCACAAATGTGTGGGTCATTGGGTTAGCAGGTGTGACCAGAAGAAATACTGCGTCAATTGCAGCTGTCATTACAACGTTAGTATTACCAACTATAAAGTGCACAAGTGCACGGCTAACATGTGTCCCGATTGTAACGTCAATCTGACTGTTGAAATGAATCATCAGTGTTTCATAAAACCCTCTAAACCTGAGAACCACAGTGAACGCTACATATTATATGATTTTGAGACAATTGCCAATCCTGTGAACGGTATACACACTGCAAATTTTGTGTGCGCAATAAGCTTTGATAACGAGATGTGGTGTTTGGCCGGAGATGGTTGTGTTGCTGCTTTTTTCCAAAAGTTTAGATAGCTGAAATATACTGACTACACCTTTATAGCACACAGCGCGAAAGGTTTTGATGGTTACATGTTGATGCAGTACCTTGCAATGGTATTGGCATGACACTTATTGCTAATGGTTGCAAGCTCATGATTTTTACAGACAGCACATTCAATCAGAGATACATTGATAGTCATTGCTTCCTACCGAGGAAGCTGGCGGCTTTGCCCCGTGGTATGGGTTTTAAGAATTCGAAAAACGGCTACTTTCCTTACAAGTTTAACATCAAGGAGAATGAGAACTATGTTGGCCCCCATCCGGAACCACACTACTACGGTGTGAATACCATGATGGCTAAAGAAAAATTAGTTTTTGCTATGCTACGAAACGGTTTCCACAGACACCTTTGTCATGAAGGATGAAATAAAGGCTTACTGTGTGAAAGATGTGGTCATCTTGAGAGAGGGTGGTATGCGCTACAGACTCAAGTTCCTGGAATGTGGTGGTGTTGACCCATTCCGGTCAATTACGATTGCTTCGGCTTGCATGAAAGTCTTTTGCAACAGATTCCTCACCAAGGACACAATTGCATTGGTCTCCTCAGACAACTACAATCATTGTCAGAAGACATTCTCATACAGCTCAATGCAGTGGCTTGAATATGTGGCCTCTGATGAGAATGTATCAATACAGCACGCCCTGAACCGGGGTGAAATGAAAATCAGTGCCTACTATGTTGATGGATACGCTGAACGCGATGGTGTGTGGACAGTCTATGAATTTCTAGGCTGTTTCTGGCATAGTTACCTAAAATGTCATTGTTCAACAAGCACCAACCTGGTGACAGAGATTCAGAACGGGTTGATGCACCAACAGTTACTGAAGAAGCTTGAGGCTTTAAAAGAACAACACAACGTACATGTTCAATACATATGGGAGTGGGAGTGGAATCAGCTTAAAAACACATCTGCAGATGTCCAAGCTTTCTTGAAGACCTTTGATGCTCCAGAGCGCCTTGACCCTCGGGATGCTCTTTTCGGTGGTCGGACCAACGCAATTCATTTGAAGTTAAAGGCTCAAGAAAGGGTGACTATTCAGTATAACGACGTTTGTAATCTTTGCCCATTCTGCAACAAGACAAAGACTTATCCGATTGGGCACCCGAACATAATCTTTTGAGATTTCAAACCACTAGACACCTACTTTGGTATTGTTAGGGCTACCGTGTGTCCGCCAAAAGGCCTTTACCACCTAGTTTTACCACACAGAGTCAGCGGTAAGCTGTTCTTTCCCTTGTGTAGATTATGTGCAGAGTCTGAAAACTAGGTAACTGATTATTCACATACTGATTCAGAAAGAGCTTTAACATGTACCTGGGTTTCTATTGATCTGGTTAAGGCTATTGAGAAAGGTTATCACATTGTGAAAATATTTGAAGTCTGGGATTTCACGAGGACATCAGATATTCTTTTTGCAGATGAACAATGAGAATGTTTACATGAGAACATTCCTGAAGCACAAGCAGGAAGCTAGCGGGTTCCCACCATCAGTGGTTGACGATGATGCTAAAGAACAGTATATTCGTGAATATCATGAAAAAGAGGGTGTGCAGCTTGACAAGGAAAACATTGTTGTAAACAGTGCTAGGCGATCTTTGGTTAAATTGGCAATGAATAGTCTTTGGGGTAAGATGGGTGAGCGGTCTAACCTTATGAACACAATGTTAATTACAGATCCGGAGGAGTTCAGCCACTACCTTTTTTCCAGTAAAATAGAAGTTGGTCATTTCTCTTTCATCTCAGACACAGTTGCGATGGTACAGTGGCGACACAAAAGAGACACCAATCAAACCACGTAACAGCAATATTTTTATTGCTGCATTCACAACAGCTTATGCTAGACTTGAGTTGTATGCACTCTTGGAGAAGTTGGATAGACATGTGCTCTACACAGACACTGATTCAGTGATCTTTGTCACATTCCACAGGGATTGGGTGCCCCCTCTAGGCCCGTTCTTGGGTGACTTGACTGATGAGTTACCAGATGGTGACAGCATCGCACAGTTTGTTAGTGGTGGGCCAAAGACGTACGGTTACAAAACCGTTAAAGGTCTGACCTGTCTCAAAGCAAAAAGCATTACACTTAACAGCTACAACTCGGGTACTGTAAATTTGGAGACGCTAACAGGACTGGTTGATAACTATGTGCGAGGCGAAGGAAAATGACTGAGACTAATCAAACTGCCAATGTTTACCTTGTTGATGAAATTGTGGATAATGTGTCTGCGAGGAGTAGGAAGAACGTTGAATATATTCTTAATAGAATGCCCAGGTCTAAACATTTGACTTCATGGACTTCAAATGGTGAATTCATTTTCAAAGGAGAGATAATCAAGGGTTCGCACCTGTTGGATCTGGTTAAAAGTGTGACAGCAACCAATAAAATTGCTGACACTAGAAGGCCGTTGGGGTGGGGGGGAGTTTTTAGAGGCCATGGCATGTCTCAACATGCCTTTTACAGCTATTCCAAATGAGCTTGTAAGGCGTAAAATCAATTTGTATAAACAAACGTCTGGCGACACAGTGGATCACTTAGCCACACCCCCGGCACCTACTTCCAGTACCACTCCCCCCCAAACTGGTTATCAACCAACCAAAGCTTTCTTTGTATCCCCTACCGCAGACCCCACAAAATGGCTTCCATTTTAATGTGTTTTTATTTTATGCTTTTTTTTTAATCATTTGTGATTCATTGTCAAAGTGTATGTTTTGCCTTGAGTAATTGTTGAATGAAAAATACAATGTAAACATTGATGTGGTTTTACGATTGGTTTTATTTTTGAATAATAAAGCAGACATACACATGATTTACTTTTTACACGTCTATTTCTTCAACAACCATGACACAAATTAAATGATTCACAAGATTGAGCATGTTGTATGCAATTAAACATTTGCTTATCACACTTACTCTGGTACATCTTAGATACAAACTTTGATCATAATTTTTTTGTAAATCATCATTATAAAAAGACATAGCATCTTTATAACTCTTGTCATTAGATAGAGAAAAAAAACAGTATGTTGTCCACAAGTGGTTGAAATCATGTCCTGGACTTGTTGTGAACTGTATTCCACATTCTCACGGGTTTTCAGAAATGCGCTGATTGACTTGGGAAAATACGTAAAATGTGTGGGGTTTCTAAAACTGTCATAAAACCTTACAACGCCATTGTCTGTGATGTAAATAGCCAGCCAGTACTCCCCAGGGTGATTGTGTGTATTAACAATCATCATTGATGCAACATCTCGGACTGGTCCACTAGGTAGTTGGTCACATGCCAGCACACCATAGAAATGAGTCCTAGATGAAAATTGGTTCACCACACCGGTCAACTCTGCGGTATTCATTTCCACGCCGTTTTACTAATTGTAGTCAACCATGACTTGTCGCCGGTTTGACACTTCGATAATAGAGTAAAAAATTGAATAAACAACCAAATTAATTGTGTTGGTCAGTGGTTGTCTGAACCTCATCTTAAGTCGTACATTCCATGACTTGATCAAGGATAGGTGCTGACCGCATTCCTCATCCGGCGCGCATTTGAATGCATAAAGGGCATAGCCGTGTAAGAAGTCAGACCTGTCAATAGCCAAGGCTTGGTCTTTTAGGTGTTTTCCTGAAGCTAAGGCCAATTGGTAAAATTCACACACTGCTGACCCCATTGTGTAATTTGGTTGGAAGGGTTTGCTAGGAAATTGCTGACCGTCTATATACATAGCCATAAATTCCAAATTATAATTTTTGAAATTAAATGGATTAATTGTGTAACTTCCTGTAAAACTGTCATTGTCCACCAATCCAACGACAATATATTTTGGCTGAGTTCCTAAAAATAGGTTTTCCTGATTACAAACACAACCCCTTGCCGGTAAACTAAATGTCTTCATACACACTCTTTCAATTGGGTACTTGGCAGTGGTTGAGAGTAGCGCATGAGCGTGTCCAAGTTTCACTGCTGGTGATACAACCACTTTCTTGATAAAGAGTGACACAGATAATACATGCAAATGATAACGCACATCCCTGCCCCCATAAGGCAGAACTCGTCTTTACAGCGTACCATCCTAACTTTTATGTCAACGCCGTTTAACATGAGTTTCTCTTGAAAGAAGATATCAATATGAACAGGGCCGTTCATTTCAAATCTTGTACTATCCGCTGAATAGGCTGCCCTTTTCGTGAGTCCATCGTTCTCGCCTGCAGGGTCCGTAACATCCATGTGACCTGCGGCATCCTTGAAAAACAAACCAGCTGAAAATTGTCTTCAATGTATCACATCCATAATTCAGAATGCTCTCTATATCCATAATTCAGAATGCTCTCTATAACAGCTCTGTAGGGGTATGTGTTGCTACTCTGGCTAATTAAATGATCACCCAAGGAGACATCCACTTGTGAAAATAGGGTGGCTATCATGTAGTTAATAACCCCAACACATGCTCCGGCATCAATATTAGTTCTGTCCGGTTTAGTGACTTTTACACGTAGGTACAACAAAGTATTGTTTAGGTCAACGTAGTCTTCGCCATTTCCTGCAATAAATAAATTCCGGAGGGGCTGCGTCTGATATTGCTGATAGGTTCGGTATTTCTATGTATGAATTTTTCTCAATTGATGTCTGTGTGAAAGGAACTGTGAATAAATCCAACTCTGTTTTCATACATTGAGCAGACATACGGTGTAGGAGTGCCATCTTCCTAAAATATGTTCTTAATCAACCGTGCGGTGTTCCCTTTGAGTGTCCTCCGAGCGGTATGTTTTCTTTTAACCGTGGCTCTTGTTTTTGTCTCATTCTTGCGTTTTTTACTCTTTGGTAGGCTCCTCCTACCAGGTGGTCTCTTTCTAACACCTCGCGTCATAACCATCAATCCTGATCCATTCTGCTGTTTTGTTTGGCGTGCCATAACATTGCTGACAACCTCGCCAACTATATTCCTTACTGCATTTTTCAAGTGTGGTTTTGCTATTGAGAACCCACACTTCAACAGAGGTATAGCCATCCGGAAAAGGCCTCGGAAAAGGCCCCCTAGACCAGCCCCATACATTGCAGCACTACCATGATACCCCGTTAAACCGTTACCGGCCTGTGTTGTGTAGTATTCAACATACCTTTGAGGATCATTGTAAAGTTTCTTTCTACTGTCCCAAAAACATGATAGAAGTGGCAGAATTAGATGTCTTCAGACAGCTGTCATTCATTCACTGGCAACTCCTACACCACTTGGTCCTCTGCATAGATGATACATGCATCAACCAAGTTTGTCATGCCACCAGATATGAACTGTTACATTGTTATAACATCTTTCCAGACTGTAAAATCATGTCATGTCAGCAATGTTAGAATGCCGACAGGTTGAACAAGGCCTTAATGTATGTTTTATCTTTCACTTAACATCCCATTTCTTGGGGATGTTAGTTTGGGTGGGTGTTTGATGTTATGGGTTTTAATGGTCACATTTAGAATAGAATAGAACTTCATTGATCCCCGACGGGACCTTTCTTAGTAGCAGCAGCATAGCACAATTTACATTTACATTTTGCATTACATTTTGGTCATTTAGCAGATGCTCCTATCCAGAGCGACTTACAATAGGTGCATAGATTTAAGAGAAGCTAGGTGAAACAACGACAAATCAGTAGTCAGAGCATTCAATATTTGTAGTAAGAGCATTCAACATTAATAATGATAATAACCTTTATCTATATAGCACCTTTCATACAGGCAATGCAGCTCAGTGTTTTACATTAATAAAAGTCAAGTACAGTGAAAGACATATAAAACAATAAAATCAGACATTTGCATCAATACATTTTTAGAATTTCAGAATTTCTTAATCTTGCCTATGGGGTAACCTAGAAGCTTGAACTAATTTGGTTTCAGAGGATCCACAGCGGAAAAAAACTGTGGTGCCTCAAAGCCATTGTGGTATACGACAGATGAGACAAGAAGCTTGGCCCAAATGACCTGAAACCTTCCAACCCAACACGCCATTCCAGCAGGAATTCCACCAGATGCATCTCCCAGTCTGTTCCCGGCCTCTGCCACAGAGGCATTCCCCTTTTCTTGCTTTAAGTACTTTTGGTCGTACCTTCTCTAGTTAATTTGATAGCCTGCAGTAGCCTGTACACTATCAGCTTCCTTTTCTATCAATACCAACTTTTGATATTTGGACTGCTGTCATCTTATGTATATTTAGTATTTGGTTTCTTATCCTTTGCATGAAATAAGTCCAAAAAAATCTGTCACACTATTAAATTCCCTGGACGCTGGTTATCTTATCTATTGATGCCCTGCAAGGCATGTACAACAGACGTCCTCATTGTTTTTTTTCAAATTACATTTGACATTTACTGTATACTTTTTTTCTTACTTCAGCATTGACATTTTTATTTAAAAGACAGTGAACAAGTTGAGAAACATTGACTGCTTTGGGGTGAAAACCTTTCTTCAAGAGTCCACACACTGTGCTAGGCAATGAAATGTTCTCAGAGGAAGACTAGCAAACTAGCTAGCTTTCTTCAGAGTCATGAATAGTAAAGAGTGAGTACTATATTTACATAATAAAAGGTGGAGCATGCTACGGTGGTAAATTTTGCATATTAAATCAGACACGTTTATCTAGCACCTGTAAGCGTTTATCTAGCAGGCGTTGGTAACAGGTGTAGGCGTTAGATTAACAGTCACAGGCGTTAATCTAACAGGCGCAGGTGCTACTTTAGCAGGCGTTGGCTACAGGTGTAGGCGTTACATTAACAGGCGCAAATGTACGCGTTAGTTTAACAGGCGTTGCTAACAGGTGCTGGTGCTTATTTAGCAGGCGCGGGTGTTTGCTTAACAGCTGTAGGCGCTTGCTTAGCAGGTGCAGGTGCTTAACAATTGTGTTCTGAATGCATGAATTCTGACCCCTCTGGCGTTCCATATCGTTTCACCTCGATAGCGCCTTTAATTCTCAGCACACAAATCCATGCGTATTTGCTTAATACATCTATGCATGTTAGTATAAATTTTATGTTATCGTTTTCTACACTATAAACATTCATGTCAACCAAATCCAGCTGAAATTGTGAATTTATTTCATGAATGATAACTCTATTTCTTTGAAAATTTATATCTACAGGCCTGTGTAGCGTGTATGTATCCTGGGCGAATAGCCAGTCATTTGCCTCTCCATTTTTGAGGATCTCCCCGGTTTTCTCCATGTACGCTCTTTTCAAACCCTCTCTACCCACATAAGCACCAGGGTTTGACGGGTCATAGTAAATACTTTTCATAACCTGTTCAGACATCGTAGAGCATTGGGTCAATAATGAGAAGTAATACATGTTAAACATCATTTTATTTGAGTCTTTGGAATTACACGTCATCCAAGAATTTCAGAAAAGTTACACAAACATTCAGATTTCTGCTGATTAGAAAATCTGTAAACATTTTAGAAATACAATCTACATCCACAGCTTCATTACTCAACAATTTTATCAGACAAACATCTATTACATACGTAAACACACATAACAGGTGTCCAATTTTAAAGTCTTTGTTGTCAGCATTTAAATATGTTAGAAGTTTATACATGAAGTTGTTTAAAGCATTTGTTTCAATACTGTTTGACAACAATTGCAGCCAAACATCAGATGTGTTCCTGACCATTTCCATATGCTTGTTCAGATTATTAAAATGTTTTATACTGACATGGTCTTGGTTATTAAAAGGTCTACAACCATCAAATCCACTCTTGACAGCTTTGTGCATCAACTGTTTAATCGCTAAAGCCACACAGTATTTATTTAGATACATGTAAACATAACAACTGAAGTTACCCATCCTTAGACAGCAGTCTCTGCTTTCGTCGCACCAAGACACTACTGCGTCACATAGAGCTTCCTCATTAAATTTATCCATGTATTCATCCCTATTCTCACTCAGTCTCTGTGTGATGTTCGGCTCTGACTTGAGCTCATGCAGAAAGTTCTTGGCTACCACATGAACACTGGTCAGCGGTGCTTGAAAACCCGATGCATTCAAAGCCTTGACCATCACATGTTTCAATCGCGGTGTTAAAACTGTCCCCACGATGTCATCATAATGGGTCTCAAATAAATAATCAGGTGGGTCCAGACAAGAATGTCTTCTCTGGCTCGGGTGGTCCACTTCACATCCGATGCATGCTTTGTGGAGAATGGCCGCAACAACGTGTTCCAGGGTCATACCCAGTGTTGCTTTGATGATCTTTAAAACATGTGGTGTAAGGTGTTTGTCCATTTTGTGATAACTCTTGTCAGCATTTGAAAGGTATGATAGATTAAGAGGTACTAGCTGAGCGCCAAGCTGGTCAAGTCAATGGTAGTTTCTTGGTGGGTATACCGGTGGAATCGAGCTGTCAGTGTTTGGGGTACCGTAGCAGGGTTCAGCGTTGTCATCCAAGGTGTCACACAGCCAGTCCTCAGCCTTGGGTTCTTCAAACTCCGGTTGGTTGTATTCTTGAGACGTTTCGTAAAGTCTGCCGACTTCTTGATAGTCACAGACGGTCTGTCTGTCATTTTATGCTGTGTTGAGGACTGTTAGCTTAAGGCCGGGTTTCAGGGTTGTAACCACGCCAGCCACCTATCAACTCATAAAACATGAAAGGTTGACACCCACTGGTTGTAGGACATCTATAGCACTTATCGGAACATAAAATGCCGGGGGATTTAGCATTGCTGAACCCTGGCGCCCTTTTGTTAAACATCAAACATCTTGCCACTGATATAACGCCTATTTATTGCCTGGGAATTTAACATTCCAGAATACTAAGACCCATTTGTTAAACATCAAACATCTTTCCGCTGATATAACACCTGTTAATTGCCTTGGCATTTAATGTCCCGGAACCCTAAGACCCATTTGTTAAGCATCAAACATGTCGCTGCTGTTATAACTTGTCTGGGGTGTTTATCAATCATTGTAAAACATCAAACATGAAACAAACAATTCAATCATAAATTACAAAGTCACCGGGCATGCATATGTAATTCTGGAAGTCCCGCCCTAACACACGTCATACAGGAAGTCCATACGTCACACCGGACGTCCCATCTACCAAACCGGATGTCCCGCCCACCTGTCAAATCAAATCGGAAGCCCCACCCACCAGGGTCATAAATCACCAAAGTGACAGAATAATACATTAACTACTGATGATAACATAGAAGCACCGTAACTCTGGAGGGACGTTCATTTTAATTAGCTTACTATCAGACACCCCACACACACCTTTATAGCCCACACATGTACACAGGCCAGGTAGACTTAATTCGTGCTCAAGCTCCTATTCAACAAATAAATGAAAACGCATACATTAGAGGGTGAGCGAGATACATTTATAATACACATTCTCTTCTTGGCTCCACATATTAAAATAGGAATGTCTTTCTGAAAGTACTAAATTGTAGATTGTGAGAAATCTGAGACTGGCCCAGCTATAATAAAAAATGCAGGTGCAACATCAATGGCCACTGCCAGACAGGTTAAAACAATTTTGCAGACTTAATGCAGCCTTTTTGTCTTTCGCACACATTTCTGTCTGGTATCCTAATTATCCGACAAAAATTAAGATCTGATTATCCCTCATTCCTGGCATATTTTGGATTGGATATTGCCGACTTTAGATATCAGTCGGATTGGGTATTGATTTTACAACAAATCAGATGGATGTTTTGGACATTGTGGCCCACGACCTTAGGGCACTTTCTTGGCGGACACTGAAGCACATTCAAGTGGTTCGTGCGCATCCTCCGGGAAGAGACCGATAATAGGCTGATGGAAATAATGGGTCTTTTTGTAATTTAAGATTGCATTCTTGCAATGGAGAGTTTGGAGAAAGTTTTTTTTTTAGTAAAATCTATACAATACAATTAGTGAGATATGCGCTCCACCAGTTAAATAAAACAAGTAGTCAGGAACACTTCGGTGACTAGCAAGAGCTTTTTCAAGTCACTCCTCTGCGGATCAGAGGTGAAAATAGATTTCATTTCTTACCGGTACTGACCTGTGGCTGCATGAACTTCCATGCGTATTTTATGTGCCTTATTAGCTAACAGTAGGCCTATTTGATGTGTCGATTTTTCATGATAACTTTATAATTCATTATAACAGCTCCCGGTTATGTTGTGCGCATCATGCATTGTGCAGATCATGTATTGTGCAGAACTTTCAGTAGGAAAGCGTTAAGAATTAGCCTACAATATAAACAAAATTATAATTAGAAAATCGAAAGAGATGTGTATAATGTATATCCTATTCATATTTTCTACAATTTGCAGTTTGTTAACAATTTTTTGCTGCATGCATTGTAGCTGTATGTCTTCTAGGATATCATTGGTTTGTTTGAGCCCAACATTGTTTCAACTCGCTTATTTGGAATGGACAGGTATTTGCATATAGCGGGAAGTGGAGACGTGATCAGAAGCTTTTTTTGTAGACTACTAAGTGTAGTGGTTAGACTAGTACTGTTGTAAAGGAATTGGAAAACTAGTTTATCCTTTATATCATTACAATACAATCCCAACTCATAACGACATTTAAGAATTTAATTTAGATTTTTATTGTAATTGACATTATTCTTCTATATAAGCTAGCAAAGCCTCTCAGCTTCATTGACCATACATTGCAGAGGATGTTTAGTGGCATAGTACTACGTGAGATGAGATGTGTGCTCCACTTGTAAATAAAACAAGCAGTCCGGGAAACTTCAGCGACTGGCAGAACTTTTTTAAGTCACTCGTGAGGATTTTCCCGATTTACGATTATCCCGATTATGGAATTTCTCCACGATTTCATAATCGCGAGTATTTTCCATCGCGATTAGTACTAAAATCGTCTATTGTCCCATCCCTACTGCAAATCAGTAATAGACCCTGAATTCATCTCATTGTCGATATGTGGCACAAACTTGCATAGGGCACTTCTAAAACGATAGTCCTATAACACCAAATGTCTGATCTTCACGTCCTTTGATATTTGGCTTCTATAGACCAAGGTCTATAAAAAAATTATAGCCTGTATGTGAAAAAATGTGGTTGCTATTGACGAATAAAGTTCAAGTGGGTGTGATTTTGTACATATAAGCATATTTTTGAGAAACCATTCATTGTTATTATAATCCAACAAGGTACACATGTTCTGAAGCTTTTTTCGGACATACTGTGTGTAAGCATTTTCCGATTGACCACAAAGGGGCAATGTTGAACCGGACAACTTCGCAAGGTCACGCCACTCACTCCTTATGATATAGAGACAAAAAAATGGTGGACAGGTCCATTTCCTCAATAGGGATTAAAGCTGCAGGCAGCATTTACAGGTTTCAGCATTAAGCTATTACTAGCCAGATTGCTATTTTTTTCAATAGGACACATCCAAATCATGTCCATAGTTGCAAACAGTATTGCATGTATGGTTTTTCCTTTTCACTATTAACCTCATGTGCTAAGTGATAACATAATTCATATATAAACTAAATTCACAACCATGATCATGTGTATCATTTTATACAATAGAAGTAGCGCTGGAAGCATTTCTCACATATTCAGAATTACCAAAAAACGTTAATACGGAATATTAATGGGCCTCAATTGAAAATATGTTCCTTGGGAGGATTTTGACCTTTGTACCTCTTTTCAAGATTGTAACAGTGAGTGTCATGAGTTTGTGAAAAGATGAGTTTTTGGTTGATCGAAGAAACTCAAGGTGTGAGAAGAAAATGACAAAGTCTTGATTGTAGGGTTGATGCATATATTTATTAGTGTCAGATCTGGTGTTATGAAAGCATTGCCTGTGACCATATTGGCTTGATAGATTCTGATCAAAGAGAATAATTTGACTCTTATATGGTGGTCATGACAGGAAGTCCAGAACATCTGACATACATTGATGGGTGAGAAACGATGCATTTATTCACATGAGCACCCCGAGGTATCAATTACAGGTGCTGGTCATATAATTAGAATATCATCAAAAAGTTGATTTATTTCAGTAATTCCATTCAAAAAGTGAAACTTGGATATTATATTCATTCATTACACACAGACTGATATATTTCAAATGTTTTTCATTTAATTGTGATGATTAAAACTGACAATTAATGAAAATCCCAAGTTCAGTATCTCCGAAAATTAGAATATTACTTAAGACCAATACAAAAAAAGGATTTTTAGAAATGTTGGCCAACTGAAAAGTATGAACATGAAAAGTATGAGCATGTACAGCACTCAATACTTAGTTGGGGCTCCTTTTGCCTGAATTACTGCAGCAATGCGGTGTGGCATGGAGTCGATCAGTCTGTGGCACTGCTCAGTTGTTTCCCGGTGTGAGCGTATCGCATCTTTCTCTTCACAATACCCCATAGATTTTCTATAGGATTAAGGTCAGGTGAGTTTGCTGGCCAATTAAGAACAGGGATACCATGGTCCTTAAACCAGGTACTGGTAGCTTTGGCACTGTGTGCAGGTGCCAAGTCCTGTTGGAAAATGAAATCTGCATCTCCATAAAGTTGGTCAGCAGCAGGAAGCATGAAGTGCTCTAAAACTTCCTGGTAGACGGCTGCGTTGTCCTTGGACCTCAGAAAACACAGTGGACCAACACCAGCATATGACATGGCACCCCAAACCATCACTGACTGTGGAAACTTTACAGTGGACTTCAAGCAACGTGGATTCTGTGCCTCTCCTCTCTTCCTCCAGACTCTGGGACCTTGATTTCCAAAGGAAATGCAAAATTTACTTTCATCAGAGAACATAACTTTGGACCACTCAGCAGCAGTCCAGTCCTTTTTGTCTTTATCCCAGGCGAGACGCTTCTGACGCTGTGTCTTGTTCAAGAGTGGCTTGACACA
>JACXGI010008256.1:0-34178 GCA_016801175.1 Esox masquinongy
ACCTGGATGCCTCAAATAGAAATTTTCTGATCGCGATTGTGGGGCTTCTGGTTGACGAAGGTACACAAATGAGACGTTGTTATTTGCAGAAAAATAACCCTATTAATGTGGAAGAAGAATGAAGCATCTAACTTCTACGGTTACGGAGCAGTGAACAAAAATGTTTTCAATTGACGCGCCCGCGCGTCAATCGCGCTTAAGTGCTTCTTATTGAGCCACTCCTTTGTTGTCTTGGGCGTGTGTTTTGGGTCATTGTCATGCTGGAATACCCATCCACGACCCATTTTCAATGCCCTGGCTGAGGGAAGGAGGTTCTCACCCAAGATTTGACGGTACATGGCCTCGTCCATCGTCCCTTTGATGCGGCAAAGTTGTCCTGTCCCCTTAGCCGAAAAACACCCCCAAAGCATAATGTTTCCACCTCCATGTTTGACGGTGGGGATGGTGTTGTTGGGGTCATAGGCAGCATTCCTCCTCCTCCAAACAGGGCGAGTTGAGTTGATGCCAAAGAGCTCAATTTTGGTCTCATTTGACCACAACACTTTCACCCAGTTCTTCCCTGAATCATTCAGATGTTCCTTGGCAAGCATCAGACGGGCCTGTACATGTGCTTTCTTGAGCAGGGGGACCTTGCGGGCGCTGCAGGATTTCAGTCCTTCGCGGCGTAGTGTGTTACCAATTGTTTTCTTGGTGACTATGGTCCCAGCTGCCTTGAGATCATTGACAAGATCCTTCTGTGTAGTTATGGGCTGATTACTCACCGTTCTTATGATCATATTGCAAATCCACGAGGTGAGATCTTGCATGGAGCCCCAGACCAAAGGAGATTGACAGTTCTTTTGGGTTTCTTCCATTTGCGAATAATCACACCAACTGTTGTCACCTTCTCACACTCTTCACTACATATGTACTGCATTGCCCTTCCTTTTGTTTTGCCTCATGTATTTTTTTGTTCTGACTGTTCTTTCTTTTTTGTTGTTTTTCTGCTCCTCACTTTCTAATGCAAGGAAGCCTTGTTGGAAATGTTGCTCAGTGAGAAGACACTTGGCTCCAATTCCATGTCTGGCTCGGTTTTATTCCTGTTTTCACCAGTCCCGCTTGTGTTTGTGCGGTCCAACCTTTGGCCCGATCACAAAAGACACCATCGTTTCTATGTCTCTATCTGATGCAGTGCATCTACAAATATATATATTACATGAACATACTTTTATTAATAGCTTCCTATCTGCCTAGGAATGAATCTTTTGCATGCTCCAAACTGATTGCAAATCTAGTGTTAAATATGACTGGATGTCTACTGAAGCTGAACATGTGTGGTGCAAAGAGATGATGAAGTTATAGTTTGCATTTCTATTTGGTTTATCATCAAAAAGTATAGTATCTTACCCCAAAATATACTGCTTTGGCTAGATCAGAAGAAGATGTAACAAAGCCACGTAACGTTGTATGACATTGCCTGGATGATGGACCACCCTAGTCTACATCCAGTTTCCTTAACCCCTGTTCACTACCGAATATGAGCTTTTGGAACTAAGGGGATATCTCAGTAAGTAGGACTATTCTAGAAATAAATTGGTTTACACATACAGTGTTAGTCGAAGATTGAACACCTACTCATTCAAGGGTATTTCTTCATTTTAACTATTTTCCACATTGTATAACCCTGTTTCCAAAAAAGTTGGAACGTTGCATAAAATGCAAATAAAAACAGAATGCAATGATGTGTAAATCATTTATCCCTATATTCAATTGAAAACAATAAAAAGACAACATATCAAATGTTGAAACTGAGAAATTGTATTGTTTTTGGATAGATACTATACATGGCCATTTTGAATTTGATGCCAGCAACACGTTTCAAAAAAGTTGAGACGGGAATGTTTACTACAGTGTTGCGTCACCTCTTCTTTTAACAGTAGTCTGTAAGTGTTTGGAATCCGAAGAGACCAATTGCTGTAGTTTTGTAAGTGAAATGTATTCCCATGCTTGCTTGATATGGGATTTCAGCTGCTCAACAGTTTTGGTCTCCTTTGTCATATTTAACGTTCCATAATGCGCCAAATGTTTTCAATGAGTGACAGGACTGGACTGCAGGCCAGTTTAGCACCCAGACTCTTTTACTATGGAGCCATGCTGTTGTAATATGTTGAGAAAGTGGTTTGGCATTGTCTTGCGGAAATATTCAAGGCTTTCCCTTAAAAATACATTATCTGGGTGGCAGCATATGCTGCTCCCAACCCTGTATATATTGTTCAGCATTAATGTTGCATGCACTAATGCAAGCCATGTGCACTAATGCACCCCCATACCATTACGGATGCAGGCTTTTGAACTGTGCGCTGATAACAAGCCAGAAGGTCCCTCTACTCCACTTCACCTCAGTCCATCTTAAATTAGCTTGGACCAAGAGAAGGTGGCAGCGGTTCTGGATTTTGTTTATATATGGTTTCTTCTTTGCATGGTAGAGTTTTAACTTGCATTTGTGGATGCAGCAACGTACTGTGTTCACAGACAATGGTTTTCAGAAATGTTCCTGAGCCGTCTGAAGGCCCAAAGATCAGGACTATCCATTAATGGTTTTCGGCCTGGTCCTGTGCGTACAGAGATTTCTCTGGAATCTCAGAATCTTTTAATAACAGTGTTCCGTAGATGATGAGATCCCCAAACTCTTTGCAATTTTACATTGAGAAATGTTATTCTTAAATTGTTGCACTATTTGTCCAAAGTCTTTCACAGAGTGGTGAACCCCTCTCCAATCTCTGATGGACCCATCCTCTCTGGAATGATCTTTTACTACCCAATCAAGTTACAGACCTGTTGCTAATTGACCTAACTAGTTGTGTGATATTCCACCAGGTTTAGTTTGTTAGCATTACTCAACCTTTCCAGTCTTCTATTGCCTATGCCCCAACTTTTTTGAAACGTGTTTCTAGCATCAAATTCAAAGTGGGCATATATTTTTCAAGAAACAATGTCTCAGTTTCAGCATTTGAAATGTTGTCTTTGTACTATTTTGTATTGAATATAGGGTTTAAATGATTTGCATATCATTCCATTCTGTTTTCTTACATTATACGAAGTGTCCTAAAATAATAGTGAAGACATCAAGTGAAGGGTCGTAAAATAATAGTGAAGACATCAACTTTCTACTACTAGTAGCTGTAGTAGCTGTAAGCAATGGCTTAATAAGAATTAAACATTAATTACGGTTGTAAGAAAACAAGTAATATATAATATGACAGAACCACGAAGAGGCTGTTAGCGTCTGTCCACTTTTATGAAAAGCATTTATGAAATGCTCCAGTCCGGTTTCATACCCCATCAAAGCACTGAGACTGCACTTGTGAAGGTAACAAATTACCTTCTAATGGCCTCAGACAAAGGTTCCACATCTGTCCTGTTGCTTCGTGATCTTAGTGCTGCCTTTGACACTATTGATCAGTCCCTTCTCTTAGAGAGATTAGAAACCCATATTGGGCGACATGTTCTAGCCTGGTTTAAATCTTATTCATCCAAAAGATATCAGTTCGAATGTCTGGATGGCATGTCCTCTGACAAATCAAAAGTATGTTTGGGTGTACCTGAAGGCTCGCTTTTGGGCCCATCACTGTTTTCACTATATATGCTGACTTCGGTTGATGTCATCCAGAATCACAATGTCAATTTTCACTGTTATGCTGATGACACAGTTGTATAATTCAATGAAACATGGAGAAGCCCCAAAATAAGCTACTTTGAAAGCATGCATTTCAGATTGTTGGTGCTACGCCGGCCTCCCGGGTTGTGGCAGTGCCAACCCCTCGACTGCGCTCCTCCTCACCGGTGTACTAACCACCGGCATGGGAACGATGGCAGCAACTCCCCTTCCCAACACCTGTGTCTCGTTGTGTTGTTTACCATTGCTTAAAGTTGCACTGTTTTATATTCTCCCCTCGTGGGTTATTGTGCATTGTGTTGTGTGTTTTTGCCATGTAGTGTGCTGTTTGCTTAATGATACTATAAACGGTTTGTTACCTGATTCTGCATCTGGTGCTTTTCCTCCTCTTTCTACGCACAATGCAGTAGGAAGTGGATGACAGAGAACTCATTGCTTTTAAACTCAGGAAAAACAGAAATGCTCATTTTAGGATCCAAGAAACAGAGAGTTTTGTTGGCAATACTCACAGTGTACCCTGATGGTTGTATGGTCATATCCCAAAAAACTGTGAGAAACCTCGGCGTTACCCTAGACCTTGATCTGTCCATTGATGAACATATAACATATATCTCAAGAGCTGCTTGTTTCCATCTTCGGAAGATTGCAAAAATCAGAAACTTTTAATCAAAAGCTGATGCAGAAAAACTAATCCATGCTTGTGTTACTTCTAGATTAGAATACAGCTGTGCTCTTCTCTCCGGTGTCGTGGAAAACACTTCAGATCTCCAGCCAAAAAGATGCAAAAACTCCGGAACTTGTGAATCCAAAATAGACTTTAATGAAGATTCAAAAAAGCTGAGTTGGTCTTCAGAACAACTGCTTTTCCAACTTTGAACACTCAATTTTATACAGTACCATCTTACATAACACCACCAGGCCATCTCACTATGCTAATTCTTTGGGTGGATCTTCTTTGATCCGCCACCATTATTTCTTATCATTCTGGAATTTACCTAACAAACCATTAAATATTGGTTAAATATTGGTGGCGCAGGCCTTGGAAACCCCATAAAGTAACAGGGCTGTCAGGCCCTCAGGTTTAGTACATCCAATGGTGCTCTTATTATTTCCAATGTAGGACACACACATTGTATATTGGTGATTATACAGACTACCATACTGATTAGTTGTATGAGTGTGATTAACATTGATACATTCATTGATTACATGAGTATACAGTGGTGTGAAAAAGTGTTTGCCCCCTTCCTGATATCTTATTTGTTTGCATGTTTGGCACACTTAAATGTTTCAGATCATCAAACAAATTTTAATATTAGTCAAAGATAACACAAGTAAACACAAAATGCAGTTTTGAAATGAAGGTTGTGAATTCATAAGGGAAAATAAAATCCAAACCCACATGGCCCTGTGTGAAAAAGTGATTGCCCCCTACAACCTAATAACTGGTTGGGCCACCCTTAGCAGCAACAACTGCAATCAAGTGTTTGTGATAAGTTGCAATCAGTCTTTTACAGCGCTGTGGAGGAATTTTTGCCCACTCATCTTTGCAGAAATGCTCTAATTCAGCCACATTGGAGTTTTCGAGCATGAACTGCCTTTTTAAGGTCATGCCACAGCATCGCAATAGGATTCAGGTCAGGACTTTGACTAGGCCACTCTAAAGTCTTCAATTTGTTTTTCTTCAGCCATTCAGAGGTGGACTTGCTGGTGTGTTTTGGATCATTGTCCTGCTGCAGAACCCAAGTTTGCTTCAGCTTGAGTTCACGAACAGATGGCCGGACATTCTCCTTAAGGATTCTTTGGTAGACAGCAGAATTCATGGTTCCATTTACCACAGGAAGTCTTCCAGGTCCTGAAGAAGCAAAACAGGCCCACACCATCACACTACCACCACCATATTTTACTTTTGGTATGATGTTCATTTTTTGAAATGCGGTGTTACTTTTACGCCAGATGTAATGGGACACACACCTTCCAAAGAGTTCAACTTTTGTCTCATCAGTCCACAGAGTATGTTCCCAAAGGTCTTGGGGATCATCAAGATGTTTTCTGGCAAAAATGAGACAAGCCTTAATGTTCTCAGTAATCAGGCCTGGGTGTGGCTAGAGGAATTGAACTCAGGTCTGATAAACCACAGTTGAGTTGTGTTTTAACAGGGGGGGCAATCACTTTTTCACACAGGGCCATGTGGGTTTGGATTTTGTTTTCCCTTAATAATAACAACCTTCATTTCAAAACTGCATTTTGTGTTTACTTGTGTTATCTTTGACTAATATTTAAATGTTTTGATGATCTGAAAAATGTAAGTGTGACAAACATGCAAACAAATAAGAAATCAGGAAGGAGGCAAACACTTTTTCACACCACTGTATGAGATCCTCAGTTTCTTGGCAATTTCTCGCATGGAACAGCCTTCATTTCTCATAACAAGAATAGACTCAGGAGTTTCAGAAGAAAGTTATTTATTTCTGGCCTTTTTGAGTCTGTAATCGAACCGTTTTCAGCGGTGCTAACATAATTGCAAATGAGTTTTATAATGATTAATTCGTGAATGATTTTTTTTTTTAAACACAAGGTGCCATTGGAACACAGGACTATGGTTACTAATAATGGGCCTCTGTACGCCTGTGTAGGGAGGGGTGAAAGAGAGTGGTTTGAATGGTTTACCACTTAGAAGATTACCGGGGGACAGCTAGGGAAATTAGTGCAAGGGAACGTATCCTTAGTGATAAAAATATATAAATATATAATCTGACTCCATATTGTTACTAAATAAATGTTATCATAAATGACCATACAGTGAGGGAAAAAATATTTGATCCCCTGCTAATTTTGTACATTTGCCCACTGACAAAGAAATGATCAGTCTATAATTTTAGTGGTAGGTTTATTTGAACAATGAGAGACAGAATAACAACAAAAGAATCCAGAAAACGCATGTCAAGAATGTTATAAATTGATTTGCATTTTAATGAGTGAAATAAGTATTCGACCCCTCTGCAAAACATGACTTAGTACTTGGTGGCAAAACCCTTATTGGCAATCACAGTGGTCAGACGTTTCTTGTAGTTGGCCACAGCATTCCTCCTCCTCCAAACATGGCAAGTTGAGTTGATGCCAAAGAGCTAGATTTTAGTCTCATCTGACCACAACACTTTCACCCAGTTCTCCTCTGAAACATTCAAACTTCAGACAGGCCTGTACATGTGCTTTCTTGAGCAGGGGGACCTTGCAGACGCTGCAGGATTTCAGTCCTTCACAGAGTAGTGTGTTACCAATTGTTTTCTTGGTGACTATGGTCCCAGCTGCCTTAAGATCATTGACAAGATCCTCCAGCGTAGTTCTGGGCTGATTCCTTACCATTCTCATGATCATTGCAACTCCACGAGGTGAGATCTTGCATGGAGCCCTAGACCGAGGGAGATTGACAGTTCTTTGTCTTCCATTTGCGAATAATCACACCAACTGTTGTCACCTTCTCACCAAGCTGCTTGGCGATGGCCTTGTGTAGGTCTACAATCTTGTCCCTGACATCCTTGGACAGCTCTTTGGTCTTGACCATGGTGGAGAGTTTGGAATCTGATTGATTGATTGCTTATGTGGACAGGTGTCTTTTATACAGGTAACGAGCTGAGATTAGTAGCACTCCTAATCTCAGCTCGTTACCGGTATAAAAGACACCTGGGAGCCAGAAATCTTTCTGATTGAGAGGGGATGAAATACGTTTTTCTGGATTCTTTTGTTTTTATTCTATCTCTCTCGGTTATCTTTGTTTTTCCATATTTTTTCTCTACTTTACAAAGCCCTATATCAACTTCATTTACTGTATCTGCAACTCTAAATTCTGTTTGATATATTGCGTGCTCAATCTTTTGTGATTTTGCCCATATTGACGAAAATACTACAGCAATATCTCCTGATGCAAAAGAATGTTTAAAAAAATGCAGACTTGATGACATTATCTGTCAATTAGTTGACTACATTTTATTGTAGGTGGACATTATTTTTAGGCCATGTGTTTTGGGCTACTCAGGCCCAACCCAAATGAAATGATATTATGATGAATTACTGGCTTTACATCCATCTCAAACTGGGGCATTTGGCAGAAATAAAGAGTGAATTGTGTACCTACAGTTAGTTTTTTTGAGTTGTTTGTAAATCCTGTTCTCACAGTGGGACAGTCAGACAACTGTAGTCTCTGGATCATCAAGGGGAATGAGTTTCTATTGGCATTTAGGGCAGAATCTTCATTTGAAACAGGCTGAATCCTTCAAGTTGACATTTGACCAAGCTCAGTGCTTTGAAGACCCAGATCCAAAAAATACCCTGTGAAGGTACACATGTCCTTCTGAATTTGTGATTTATGTCTGAGCCCTGCAAGAGGGGACTAGAGTGACATTGTGTTTCATCACAATTATTTAAATAAAAACACTTCCTCTGTGTTCCCTGTCTCTCTCTGTTACACTGGTGAAGGATCCTCCCACTTCTTCTGTAGATTGATATGATATACAAGCTTCGTTCTGTTTGCCCAGCTCTGTAATTCAGCGGCTCAATGTGCTCTGGGACATTGTAAGAGACCTGGATTCTCTGCTGATGGCGTTGGACTTCTGTCTTTTGTTGTTGCACCAAGGGGATGGTTGGTGATGATTGTTGTTCCCAGGTCCCTTTGATCACAGGCCACAGGGCCACTACTGTACAGCCACTGAAGGAATCAGGAATCTCCCGCATGGGCAAGTCATGTATGGGCACATGAGGTTCCAGTTACAGCTGTTACCCTCTGCAGCATCTACTGAAAGGTTAAATGTCGTGGAGGTCCGCCCCCTAGAGGGCTTAGCTACTGGTTTATCCCGCCACACCCCTGGCCGTCACTGAAAATTAATTATGCACATGGCTCAGCCAATCGGGGCATGCCTGCCCCTAAAAGTACCGAGCATACCCTACTCTCACCCTCCCATTTTCTTCAGCTCAGTCTGAACATTCCTGGATTATAACTGCACTTCTTGAGAATTTTTTGCCGCTAGCACTTCTATATCACCGACGTCTCAAGCTATGAAGAGATTATTTTGTCGCCGCCTGTCATTGCTGGGTACGGATGAGGACACTCATACCTCATTTGATCCTACATGGAGCCTCAATATGCCTCAATTGGAGTCAAGTCTGGGGAACGTGAGGGCCAGTCAATGGCATCAATGCCTTCCTAATCCAGGAACTGCCTACACACTCTGGCCACATGAGGTTGGGCATTATCCTGCACCAGGAGGACCCAGGGCCCACTGCACCAGCGTAAGGTCTGACGATGGGTCTGAGGATTTCATCCCGGTATCTAACAGCAGACAGGGTACAATTGGCTAGCATGTGGAGGACTATGCGACCCTCCAAGGAAATGCTTCCCCAGAGCATCACTGACTCACCTCCAAACTGGTCATGCTGGGTGATGTTGCCGGCAGCATGACGTTCACCATGTCATCTCCAGACTCTTTCACGTTTGTCACATGTGCTCAGTGTGAACCTGCTGTCATCTGTGAAGAGGGGGGATGGTGCTGGGCTGTGAAAACTGGTCCCACTAGAGGACGACGGGTGCTCATGCCACCCTCATCGAGTCTGTTTCTGACAGTCTGAAACATGCACACCATTAGCTGGAAGTTGTTTTGTAGTGCTCTGCCAGTGCTCCTCCTGTTCCTCCTTGCTCAAAGAAGCAGATACTGGTCCTGCTGCTGGGTTGATGCCCTTCTACAGGCCGGTCCAGCTCTCCTTGTTTAACTGCCCGTCTCCTGGTATCTCCTCCATACTCTTGAGACTGTACTGGGAGACACAGCAAACCTTCTTGCGACGGCACTTATGGATGTGCCATGCTGGAGGAGCTGGACTGCCTATGTTACATATAAACATGATTCAATGTTCTACCAACTAGTCTAAAAGTCTACTAAGTATGCCATAAGATTCTAAGACACACTATTGCACAAAGGTGTGCTAGGAGCTTCTGTTAACGACAGACAATTATCTGGCAGATCAAGGAAACTCAAGTTGTAAAAAGAAATATACTAAGTCTGGTTGTAGGGTAGATGCATATATTTATTAGTTAACAGATCAGGGTCGTTCTAGCTGTCCCGGTGGTTGCACTTTAATCAGAACCAACAAAGGAACGGAGAAGGGTTGGGACAGTTACAGTATAGCAAGGATGTCTGGTTTGCATTGAATGGGAGAGAAGGATTCCTAATGTATAGAATCTAATGAAAAATACATTTCAAGCTAGTTCCTAATGATGAGGTAGGCCGTAAAGTACAGACCCGTTGTAATGCAACCAGTGGAGATGACCTCATATCACATATCGATTCCAAACTCCCCATTGCATCTATAATAGGATCATCTCACCATAGCTAAAACAACAGAAAAAAAGAAACCAGCATTCACACATTTACATATAATAAATTAGCACCATCTAAAGCTAGACCCTTGGTCTTGCAGGATTCTTCATCCAGTAAAAATGTACCTGTAACAAATGATACATAATGTACAGCATTGAAACCTATTGGACAGTTGATCCCTTTATGAGACACATTAAAAGACCAAACATCAGTACAGTTAATCCAACCAAAGTAATTTGTTGATTTGTCCATCCTCAAACCTGGTTCGTGTGAGCAGATGCAGCTACTTCTTCCAGGCTACTAGGGTCTGACTCTTCTCCTGGTCTGCTTTGGCCAAAACTGTCAACTATTCCTCTCTCTGACCCTCTCCCTCTCAAACCCTTCATTCTCATCTAACATTCTTTTGATCTCCATATCTGCCTTGGATTAGATATGGAGATCTTCCGTATCTGCCTTGGATTAGAAGGTTTATTGTCTTAACATTTTATGTAAGAGAGAAATCCTACAAAACCATTGTAAATCCCTGTTGTTATAGTCCCTGTTGAGGTTTTTGTACAGGGTGTGTATGTTTCCTGTCACTGTGGGCCTCACAGCACAGTAGTACAGAGCAGAGTCTGTCACTTCAGCTGAGGAGATCATCAGATCCACTTGGGTTCTCTCTTCACTCATTTTAGCTGACCTTCTAGAGTTCTGAGAATCTTCTTTAGTTTTATCATCAGAACCTGAGATGGACACCAGGAGCTCTGGCTTTTGTGCTGTGTCTTGACGATACCAAAAAA
The DNA here is from genome assembly GCA_016801175.1 of Esox masquinongy. Taxonomy (NCBI): domain Eukaryota; kingdom Metazoa; phylum Chordata; class Actinopteri; order Esociformes; family Esocidae; genus Esox; species Esox masquinongy. The sequence continues at coordinate 10,803 of JACXGI010008256.1, forward strand.
AAATATCTGCACCAGTTGCTCTTCTGGAGTACTTGTAAGACAGGATGACTGAGGTTCCATCTAAACTGTTTTCTTCATTTTTCAGTGGATTAAGGTCCTCAGAACTGACACCTGCATAGAAAATTGTTTTAGTTCACAGACATTTAGTTTGTATTTTAAAATCATTTGAAATGTTATGCAACTCAAATGGAGAAGTATGGCAATTAATTGTTTGACCTACCCATAAATGTTGTCAGGAAAAACATGAAACACAGCAACAGCATCTTAGATTGACAGAGCCAAACTGACAGAAGGTCTTTGAAAGTTTCCACCTGTTTTGATACAATGTACAGCTGTTCAGCCCCTCCTCTGCCATAAGCCCTCCTTAACATACAGTAGATATGTTACGTATGTATGACATACAGGATGTTGGTTCCTTCACATAGTTGTTGACATGTTTTTGTACAATGTCTTTGGGTTTCCTGTCACTGTGGGCTTCAGAGCAAAGTAGTACAGAGCAGAGTCTATCACTTCAACAGGGGAGATTTCCAGATCCACACGGGTCTTCTCGTCATTTAGTTTAACAGACAGTCGAGAATTTGTTTCTTCTTTATACCCTCCTTCAGTAATGAAGAGCAACAATTCTGGTTTTGATCCAGGGTATTGTTGGTACCACAGTAAAGTATCAACAGCAGAAGAGCCAGTATATTTGCATGACAGTGTAACTCCTTCCCCCTCATAACCTTGCTCTTCACTCCTGACTGGAATAATGTCCTCCTCATCACTACTACCTGAAATGAATTACAATATGCATATTATGAATGAAACATATTGAAATATTGGAATGCTTCTTCTGACATACTGTATAATTCTGCACTTTAAGGCAAAACAATTTTTACTTACTAATGAACATTGATAGAAGAAAAATGATATAATACATCTTTGTGGGGACTGATGGACTGTAAGAGTATATCACTGTCCTTTCCTCAGGCATCTTCTAGACTGTAATGTCAGACCCCTCATTGATTGTAGCTCCAACTCGCTACAGTAAATGTGGTTGGGTATTTGTGTTGTATTTTAAGTTGATTTGTCACTTCATGTCATCGTCATGATCTTTCCACACCGACTGTACCATAGTTCTGAAAGGAGGTAGTTCAGCTCATGACTTCCCACTGGTGGAATACATGAGCTATTAAGATAAAATACTCTTCTATCTTAATTTTTTCAGACTCATATGTTTAATGATGTTATATGAGAACACAAAAAAGTGGTTACGCTTTTCCTGGATGAACAATATATAAAATTTTCAATGAATATGTATACTTCTGAAAGATGTTTCATTGCTTTGTGGAAGTCAATTCACAATCTCTGACTTTCCCTTTCTTTCAGCAAAGAGGACAGAGGAAAGTCATAAGGCATTACATTGTTTTTGGGCACAATAACACATTGAACTACAACATTCCTCCAACATTAAATGTTACTTATTTCTTTCCAAAATAAATTGTTTATTGATCCCCTCACCACTTCGATGGAGGTTACCTAGAGGCCATGCAAAATGCACTATTTAACATCCATATTTATAATTTAATAGAAATCATGTTTCACCCATTAAGAACATAATTTGACAATGATATTCAGTAACTCAGCAAAGTTAAAACTTATATTGCATTTTCCATATGAACAATATATGAAATTCATACTAACCATATGAACTTCTACAAACTTACTTTCATGACGTTTTTCTTCCATTATGGCAATGAATGCTGATGAACACAAATAACTAGTCCAAAGCATGTTAATAACTTTCCTTCTTTTTGAAATGTTCTTCGTCATCAGACTTAGCCAACAAAATCTTTCTTCCTTTCTCTCTAAATCTTTTCATTATATTGACTTGACAAATCATCCAGACTGACTTCTACCCTTTCATTACTCTCCCTCACACCAACCCAGCATCACAGGAATTATGTAAATATGTAACTAACTTGTAATCCTCCATTGGATTCAGTATGAACATATCAGCCGAGCTATTACATTTCATATCATCACATCCCATTGGTATATGTCCTTAATGACTCGCAATCACGTTCAACATCAACATATGAGGTGTGCCATTTATCTACCATTGGAACCCGCCCGGGCTGTAATTAACTTATTAAAAGTTAAATAGAGTTTCAGTTTCCTAGGGTGTTGTGAGGTTCTATTTGTTCGGTTTGGTGCATGCGGCCTGTTTGGTTTTTGTCCTTTGCTTTTGAACGTAGCCTGTCCTTGTCCTTATTGTTTCCACCTGTGCCTTTTTTGCACTCTCGTTGTCAATCAATCAATCAATCAATCAAATGTATTTATAAAGCCCTTTTTACATCAGCAAATGTCACAAAGTGCTTTTACAAAACACCCGGCCTTAAACCCCAAGGAGCAAACAAAAGTAGTGTTGAATTTCAGTGGCTAGGAAAAACTCACTAAGAAGGCCGAAATGTAGGAAGAAACCTAGAGAGGACCCAGGCTCAGAGGAGTGATCAGTCCAGTTCTGGCTGTGCCGGGTGAACATATTAGGAGTACAAATTGTAATAATTAATAAATGCATGTGGGCTGAGTCCAGAGTCTATTTAAACTTAGTCTAGGTCGGAAGCATGACCAGATGGACAAGGACAGGGACAACACGGGGGAGATGTCAGCACAGTGGCAGCTGAAATCGTCAGGTATCGTCTTGATCTGCAACACAACCAGGAGGACTTGAGGGACAGCAACAGGTCTTTCAAGCCTAGTACTCCTCAGGTGTGGGACAGGACCTCATATCCTCCTAAGTTTAAAACGGCAGGAGACAGGGAATATGTTGAAAATGCATTCCTTAGATCTACAAGGATTTATAGGGGAGAAGGAGAACTGACCCTACTCCCCCAGTACAATAATATAGCAGCGTAAGACCTTGGGACTGAGACGGGGGGGTCCGGTGACACTGTGGCCCTATCCGGGGGAGGCCCCGGACAGGGCCCAACAGGCAGGAAATCAATCTACCCACATTGCCAAGCATCAACCAAAGGGACACCCACCAACCGCAACCACCCTGAATGAGGGCCGAGTATTGCCAGCAGAGTACAGCCCAATTGCACAAGTGCTCAACAGAGAGACAACAACAAGCCAGTGACTCCATCCCCGAATGGCATTGGAGGGAAGGCATCCCAGTGGCGATGAGAGCACACCTGGCAAGGCAGCAAGGGTGGACAGTATCAAGCCTTTCTGGTCACCTTCACGCCCCTGGGCCAGACTCCACTTAATCATAGACCATGCTGTAGAGATGAGTCTTTAGTCAACACTTGAGTTTGCATTTCTAACCTTAATTGGCAAATCATTCCACAGTAGTGGACCTCTATGAGAGAAGGCCCTGCCACCAGCTGTTTATTTCGAAATTCTAGGTACAATTAAAAGGCCTGCATCTTGCGATCTAAGGTTACGTGTAGGTATGTATGGCTGGATCCATATATTGAATTATAGGTTAACAATAAAACCTTAAAATCAGTCCTAACCGTAAGAGGCAGTCAGTGTAAAGAGGCTAGTACTGGAGTAATGTGTTTTTTCTTCTAGTTAGGATTCTAGCAGCCATGTGCAGCACTAATTGAAGTTTATTTATTGATTGATCAGGGTAACCGGAAAGAAGATGCTTCATTGAAATATATACCTGTGTGTCATCAGCATAACAGTGAAAATTGACATTGTGATTTCAGATTACATCACCCAGAGTTAGAACAACAATGGGCCCAGACCCAAGCCTTGAGGAACACCAAAACATACCTTTGATTTGTCAGAGGATATGCCATCCGCACATATGAACTTATATCTTTCAGATAAATAAGATTTAAACCAGGCTAGAACATGTCCACGTAGCCCAATATGGTTTCCAGTCTCTCTAAGAGAATGGAGTGATCAATAGTGTCAAAAGCAGCACTAAGATCAAGAAGCAACAGGACGGATGCGGAACCTTTGTCTGAGGCCATTAGAAGGTCATTTGTTTCCTTCATGAGCGCAGTCTCAGTACTATGATGGGGTCTGAAACCGGACTGGAGCATTTCATAAATGTTATTTGCCTTCAGGAAGGCATTCAATTATTGGGAAACACATTTTTCTAAGATTTTTGAGAGAAACGGGAGGTTCGATATTGGCCTATAATTGTTAAATATGACAGGATCCAGATTAAATTTTTTTAGAAGAGGCTTAATTTCTGCTACTTTTTGTGAGTTTGGTACACATCCGGAGGAAAGGGAGCAATTTATTACGTTCAACATTGGCTGACCTAGCACAGGAAATAGCTCCTTAAGTAATTTTGTTGGAATCGGGTCTAGCTGACAATTTGTGGGTTTAGAACTCATTACAAATTTAGTGAATGTGTCGAGCGATACGGGATCAAAAAATTCAAGTGTCCCCATTGACACCTGGTCAGGGAGGTTCAGGACATTCTCAGGACGACTGAGATTTTGGGGACTATAACTGTTTAAGGAGGAGTCAGTTATTTGTTTTCTAATGGTGATGGTCTTTTCATCAAAGTAGTTCATGTATTTATTACAGCTAAAGTGAAGACCCACTTCACTTGTTGAGCGTTGCTGTTTTTTTAACTTTGCAACTGTATCGAAGAGAAATTTTGGATTGTTTTTGTTCACCTCAATCAGGTTGGAGAAATAAGCTGATCGAGCAGATGTGAGTGCTTTTCGGTATTGTAGCGTACTGTCTATCCAGGCTAGTCTGAATACTTGCAACTTGGTGGGGTGCCACTTTCGCTCCAATTTTCTGGAGGCTTGCTTGAGTCCTCTGGTATTGTTTGTGTACCAGGGAGCAAGTTTTGTATTGCATATTTCTTGTGTTTTTAGTGGTGCAACCGTATCTAAAGTATTTTGCAGTGTTGAGTTTAGATCCTCGATTAGATCGTTTGCAGATTTATTTACTCTGTCGTTGATGAGCGAGCTTGGAAGAATATCAAGAAAACTATTTGTAGTCCAAGAATTCATAGTACGGCTTTTGAAACTCATTGTTTGAGGAGCAAGTGGATTTCTTGTTTTAACGGTAAATGTAATATGACCGTGATCCGATTTTCCAGGATTTTGATTGTGCCGTCAGGCAGAAGGTATGATTGTGGCAGTGTGTTGGACCGGAGACATGTTGGATAAAACCCATTTAGTCAGTTATGCTTCAAAGGCTTTTTGAAGAGGGTCATTGGACTTTTCCACAATGAATATTGAAATTGCCAAAAATTAGAATACTATCTGCCATGACTACAAGGTTAGACAAGAATTCTGGAAACTCATTGAGGAACATTGTGAATGGTCTGGGGGGCCTGTAAATAGTTGCTATGTAAAATGATTTCTCAGCCTGGTTAAATTTCGTGAGTAAAACTTCAAAAGAATGAAAACCAGTGATGTGTTTGAGAGTAAATTTATATTTACTGTCATAAATATTAGCAACACCCCCTCCCTTTCGGGATGCACGGGGGATATGATCACTAGTATAGCCAGGAGGAGAGGCCTCATTTAGAGCAGTAAATTAATCAGGCTTTAGCCACGTTTCACACAAGCCAATAACATCTAGTTTATGATCAGAGATTAATTCATTTACTGCAACTGCCTTTGGAGCAAGGGATCTAACATTCAGGAGTCCCATTTTGAGATGCAAGTTGATACAGTCATTTTTATTTGTGACCGAGGTGGAGGAAGGCTTTATCTTAATAAGGTTGCTATTTTAGCACTACCTTGTTTAACTTTTCTCAGCCTAGAACGAGTCACAGTGGCAATAGGTAAAACTGTACTAACTACTCTGGCTATGCTATCGACAGACTCCACTATGCTAGCAGGCTGGCTAACAGCCTGCGGCCTGACCTGCAACCTATCTCATGGTGAGGCTATAGGAGTGAGACTCCTGTCAATGTTCCTAGATAAAAGAAGCGCACCACTCCAGCTAGGATGGAGTCTGTCGCTCTTCAGTAGATCAGGCCTGGCCCTGTTTATGGGAGATTCCCAGAAAGAGAGACAGTTATCTACAAACTCTACCTCCTGCGACGGGCAGAACTCTGTTTTCAGCCAGCGATTGAATTGCGCACGTCTGCTGTAGAGCTCGTTACTACCCCTAGCTGGGAGGGGGCCAGAGACAATTACTCGATGCCGACACATCTTTCTAGCTCATTTACACGCTGATGTTATGTTCTGCTTCGTAACCTCTGACTGTTTCATCCTAATGTTGTTGGTGCCAACGTGAATAACAATATCTCTGTACTCTCTACACTTGCCAGTTTTAGGCTTCGCTAGCACCAACCCTAGATTTGCGGTTACGTTGGTGGCTTTGCCCCCCGGTAAACAGTGTACGATCACCGGCTGATTCTTTAGTCTAATACTGCGGGTAAAGGAATCGCCGATGACTAAAGTTTTCTTGGCCACTGGTAGAAAATGCCTGGCGATCATTCCCTTCCGAACACGGGTCGGGCCTTGACTCCGACTCCAGTGGGGAAAACCTGTTGAAATTCTCAGCAGCCACACAGGTTTAACTGGTCGACGGCATTTCTTCCCAGTTACCAAGAGAAAGTTCTTGCCCGGCTGCAGGAGCTGTGCCCCGGGGGGCTAACAACACTGTCGTTTCTTCCTGGTGGCACAGACGCAGTTTTTCCATTTCTACACTAACATAATCCTTGCCTGACATTTGCATCTGAAGCCGAGCCTCTAACTCTGCTATCTTTACCTGAAGACGATAGTTCTCCTCCGTGTTGTAATTACAACAATTACAAGGCATAATAATGGTACTTAGCTTCGGGTGTTCAAGGGTGAGTAGTTCCGTTAATTATGTCCAAATAGAGTCCCGGGGTAGAAAAGCTGGTTAAAAAGTCAACAGATAAAGATATTGCGTTGGTAAACTCTTAAAGTAGAATTTAACCAATTTGTTTATATAGAGTAAATTTGAAAAAGTTTGGCAGCTAGCCAGGTAGGTAACAGCAAGCAGCGTACAGCACGTCAACAATCCCACAATGCACAGCGCAAAATCATCAGGACGACACCTGTGTGTCTCTATGTAAGTTCCTCCTGCCCTAGTTTTTCTTAAACGGTCATTGCCATCATTGTTCCTGTTGCCTGGCCCTGCCATTTGTGCCCTTTTGTTTTGTACTTTGTAAGTTTGTTAAATCACCCTTTTGCCATTTTGGACTCCTCTGCGCCAGTGTCCTCCTACCTCCCTGACAATGCGTGACAGGTGTTGTTTTCAGAGATTGTGGGAGGACGTTTCTGCAAACAACTTTCAGTCCCATGATTGTGAGATAATTTCTGGCATGAGGCAAGATATTTTTTAGGGTGAGATATTTATTGTTTCTGTCTTTGTAACCTTACCCTTGTAGTGGTGCCTGGAGAAATGGGTATACTATAATTTGTCTTTTTTTTTCGTATGGCTGGCTCAACAATGGAAATGCTCCCTGTGTGACAGATTTTATGAGAAACATTGGACTCTAAATACTCTATTATGATGAATCCCAAATGGTCTTTTAATCAATGTCAACCCAAGCTGTAATCCATTGACCTGGGAATTTTCTTCACACTGACCTTTCTAGCATGATTGAAGTCAGGATGGTGAATGCAAATCCAGGCCAACTCATGTATACTTGACTTGGTTCAGGGTTAACTTGGTCCACATATATTAAACCTGTGCAATGTGCAGCCCAGTGATACCTGTACTCCCTCAGTAACTGAGTCTTCTCGCAATTCTGTAAAGGAATATAACAATTCAATTCAAATTCAAAAGGTTTATTTGTCATTTGCCATAACAAGTTACGGCAATGAAATGCTTGGTTTTCCAACTCCCGACAGTGCAGTTAAAATTTAAAAAGTAACAGTAATTATAATTTAGAAAAATAAGATAACACAATCAATCAGTATAACACTATACAAAAACACACATGAAAAATAATAACTATAAAACTATACAACAGTAGTGCAATGTAAAAGTGACAGGGGTGCATGATATAAGTGGCAGATGTGCATGAAATAAAGTGACAGGTGTGCATGGACTATGGATGGAAGGGAATATGGGTTCCCGAGTTGAGCAGCCTTACAGCCTGTGGAAAGAAGCTGTCCCGTAGCCTCTTGTTTTGGACTGAATACTCCTGTACCTTCTGCCTGACGGCAGCCTGGTAAACAGTCTGTGGCATGTGTGGCTGGGATCTGTGATGATCCGTTTGCTCCTCTTCCTACACCTCTCTGTGTAGAGATCTTGCAGGGATGGCAGGTCAGACCTTGTGATGCTCTCTGCTGTTTTAATCATCCTCTGAAGTTCTTTGCGGTCGAGGGCGGTGCAGTTGCCATACCAGGCGGGGACACAGCCGGTCAGGATACTCTCGATAGTGCATCTGTAGAAGTTGGTGAGTATCCTGGAATCCATGCCGAATTTCCTTAATTGGCATAGGAAGAAACGTTTCCTGGCCTTCTTCACCACAACGTTAGAGTGATGAGACCAGGTCAAGTCATCACTGATGTTGACCCCGAGGAACCTGATGTTGTGAACTCTCTCTACTGCATACCCATTGATGTGTATGGGGGTGTGGTCTCCCTGCCGCTGCTTCCTGTGATCAACAATCATCTCCTTCGTTTTGCTGATGTTGAGCTGGAGGTTGTTATCCTGACACCATGAAGTCAGTGACCTTACTTCGTCTCAATTTTATTAGAGAGAAAATAATCAAACAACAATATTATGGGAATAATAACAGAACAATTAAATACCGGTAATATACTGAAATATTTCTTTATGCATAATAAAGTAATTGGAGCAAATGCAGTAGACAAATGTGTAAAATAACATCATACCACACAGTCATTATGCAGCAAGAATCAGAATTTTCATCAGCCAAGATTCCATGTCTACTGTGAGATGGTAGTTAAGAAGAGAACAAACACACTTGCATATGTCAGGGGCTTGTGAAACCACCTCATCACAGTCCACATCCAGCAGGATACAGCCACCCCACCTCTTGCCTCTCATGAGCAGGAAGACACACCAACAGAGGAAGATCAAGCGCCCTTTCTGAGTGCTGATACAGATCACTGTATATTCAATACATTTCACATTAACTAATAACATATGCCATGTCCTCTAAAGAGTCTTCATGACAATATTCACCCTGTTTTGTGCCGTTTCAGTTCCGTCAACATCCACCTTCAGCGTAACGGCAACACCTGTCCATCATGAAGATGACCAGTCACCCCCTACCTCAAGCAGCAGTATCACCACCACTACAAAAGGTTTGACCACATCAGTAGACCCTGCATAATGGCTCAGTGTCCTAGGCCAAACTGAACAATGTGCAATAGTATCAAGAGGACCTATACAGGTCAAAGATATAAAATTCAGAAAGGAAAACTGTCATGTGATGAACAATGGTTGGAGGGGCAATATGTTTGTGATGGTGCGAGTATAACGAGTGCGTAAAAGAGAGGCAAAAAGGAAACGGAAACAATAACTTTATTTTACTAAAGTTTTTGTTCTAAATATTGTTCAGTAATCTTGTTTACATAAAGTGTGCCGTGGGTACAGAGTGCTGGTGTATTGCTTTGGGGGTTCTTGTTGGCCCATCAGAGTCAAAAAGTCCAGGGCCAATTTTTATTCCCAGTCCGTCCCTGGTGAAATGTATGTTTTAGGTTATTGTACGGTGTTCCTAGTTTTCCAGTCACTGAGGGTGAGTAGTACAGAACAGAGTGTGATACTTCAGCAGAAGAAATCCACACAAGTCTATTTTTCATTTAGTTGAATCCTTCAACCTTCCTTCATTGATGAGGAACAAGAATTCTGGTTTGTATGATCCCTTGACTCAGATGGTATGATCTCTTGACTCGGGTGGTATGATCCCTTGAGTCAGGTTGTATGATCCCTTGACTCAGGTTGTATGATCCCTTGACTCAGGTTGTATGATCCCTTGACTCAGGTGGTATGATCACTTGACTCAGGTTGTATGATCCCTTGACTCAGGTGGTATGATCCCTTGACTCAAGTTGTATGATCCCTTGACTCAGGTTGTATGCTTTAAGCTGCCCCATTCTGGTAGAAACTTACACCACTAAGAAGTGGGATTTGAGAGGGACAATTACAACCAATATTAATTTGGCTTTTTGACAAATTTCCAAATGCTTTTCAAACCTATTTTAAAATATGGCTTAAAAGACAACTGAAGGTTGAATGATCGTTCTCACAGTGTGTAATGGAAGACAGAGAAATGGTATGTGATGTGAACACAGTACAGGTGTGACCACAATTCTGTGATCTAAACCTCTGATACATGATATCAAATTGTGATTTGATGTTTAATTTAGATCCACTCAACAACAAAGCATTTTGGTCTGTAGGTTTTTGTACAGCCTCTTAACACTTTGTATCACTGTGATCCCTGAGAGCACAGTAGTAGAGAGCTGTGTCTGACAGGGTTAGTTGTTGGATGACCAGTTCAGTTGATGTATCAGATGTTGTGGATTTATATCTCTTGCCAGGGATGTATTCAGCACTAACAAACTTGGGACCTTTATACAGTATAAACTGAGGTGTCTGGTTAGGATGATGACGGTACCAGTAAAGGAGAGGATTATAACTACTTGTATCATAAGTGCAGCTCAGAGTCACAGATTGTCCCTCTGTACTGACTGCTTCATCCTGTCCAGGAGTTATTTGATCCTCAGCAGTGAGTCCTGTAAAGAAACAACAGTTAAAATAAACTGTCACATGTTGTAGTTACATGTTGTAGAACGTAGTGATATGTTCATTACAGACCATGACCATCAATTACCAAAGACACAATAAAAAATAAACTATGGAAATTATTTTACTGATTATTACATTAGTGAAATGTTGTTTGAAAAGTTGTTTACCTGAGGCTAGAATGAGAACCAGTATTAGATAGTTCTCCATGTTGAACAAATACATACTAGATCTGATCTCTGTCTTGGTTAATAGTTTTCTGCAGAGAGAAAGGGGATGTTACTTTACCAGACAGGAAATAGATGGTTAATAGACTCTTATTGTGTATCATCAGGTTTTCTGGTTTGTTTCCGTGTGGGTATTAGACATCGCATGGTGAGTGATCAGCCGGATCTAGAAGTCTGACTGCGCCCTCTCCTGGAGGTGGGCCTCAGTATAGCCACTACTGATGAGCTCACCTGAGGATAATTAACTCATTATGTCTGTGCTCTCTTAAGGACTGGACTGAAGGTGCAGAGGGAGGCAGAGTGTTTGCAAGCTGGAGGCTTTGTGGAATTCCTCAACGCCATGATGACCTGTGATTAGTTTGGGTGAAGCTGTTTGTTTGGCGCTGATTACCGACTTTTTATTTTTTCGTGTTGGGGAATGCATTTTGGTGTTTGTTAGTACTGTCGTGGGGAGCATCGAAAGAATGCAAACCAAAAAAAACACCAAATAGAGTTTCCTTTTTATTGCAGTCACGTCTCTACGTTTCATTTCGTGCTGTCCCGTTTAGGATTGTGTTCGTGAATAGGCATGACAATTCACATCAGATACAGTCCTCAGTGTTTGAATTGTCAGGATTTGTATTTGTAGTGTTTCTGAGTTTCCTGTCACAGTGGGCCTTCAGACTGTGTCACTTCAACAGAGGACATCTACAGATCCCCACGTCTTCTCTTTGTATAGTTTACCAGAGAAGTGAGAGTCAGGATAATCAGCTTCTGTCACAGTCCCAGTGGAGTGAAGGATGAGCAGAATGTTTTGGGGGGGCTGTTTTTTTTAATTAAAATTAACTGTTGTCCTTTTACTTGTAAAAAACATGTCATTAAATGTAAATATTTTTAGGACTAAGCTATTGCTGAGAACAAAATGATCAACAGCATTACTCAAACTGAATGACTAATGGCACAGAAAAAGCTACTCTATATCAATTATTTAATTTCAGTTGGTGTAAAACCTCCACCACCAATTAGAGTTGTTCTGAAGATTTTTGACTCAGTGAAATTGTATCATTATTCCCTTGGACTGGGTGGAGTTGGTAGATTCTCTCCATAATTGTATCAATCAAACATAAAAAGATTTTGTACAGTGTTTCTGGGTTTCCCGTCACTGTGGGCTCCAGAGCACAGTAGTACAGAGCAGAGTCTGTCACTTCAGCAGAGAAGATCTTCAGATCCAAACGGTCTTTCTCTTCATTCAGTGTAACATTTATTCTAGTGTTTAGAGAATTTTCTTTGTTTATATACCCTGTACCTGAGATGTACAGGAGGAACTCTAACCTTTGTGCTGTGTCTTGGCGATACCAGTAGAAATAATCACCAGCAGCAACTTTTCTGGAGTACTTGTAAGACAGGGTAACAGAGGTTCCCTCTAAACAGTATTCTTCATTCTTTAATGGAGTGAGGTCCTCAGAACTGACACCTGTAAAGAGAATGGTGTTAATAAACATAAATAAAATATGTATAACATTTTAAATTGACTGTCGCTAAAATTGACAAGTATGAGCATGTATTGTATAGTTTTGTTTATCCTACCCATAATTACACTTAGGAAGAACACTAAATACAACAACACCATCTTAGACGAAAAAAGACAAACTGACGGAAAGTCTCTGAGAGTTTCAATTTAATTTAACCCTGTCCAGCCCCTCATCTGCCATAAGTCCCTCCTTTAAACACAGTAGATATGTTTTATGTATGTATGACATACAGGATGTCTGCTTGCTCTAGACCGAATTTGGAACCGCGTCTCTGGGTTTCCTGTCACCATGGGAATAGGGCTGTCACGATATCAGATTTTCACTACACGATTATCGTGGCCAAAATAATTCACGCTAACGATATTATCGCAGTATCTATCGAACATTGGAAGGAAAAAACAGTCAAAATTCATATTCAACTTCGTTGAATGTGGGGTTTTTTTTCTCTTTTTTGGCAAATGAATTACACTCAAAATACGAGTGTATGGAGGTGGAGATGTCAAAGGTGCCATACTGTACCTATAATTTAGCCTATAATTTATGGGGGTTGTACACTGGGGATTTGGGGTGTTTTATGATGTGCAGTGCTACTGATGTTTTTATACTTTGAGGTTTTTATGTGTGGATTTTTTTTGTATATATTTTATTTACATGAAGTTGCAGTATTGCATGTGGTTTGTGTGTGCAGTGATTGACTTAACTGGACATTGAGTACAACTGCGTCTAGCCAATTACATTGCCTGGCTTTCATCCCAATAAGAACAAGACATGCCCTAAAAGAGTGGTATAAAGAGAGACAATCAGGTGGAGAACAAAGAAGCGGAGAAACGACAAGCAAAACGAAACGGACGAAGCAGAGTGGGATCGGAGCGACCACCGAGACGTATGGGCAGGATGACGGGGATCCAGCCATCAAGCCGGTTACCCATGTATCCATGTACAACACACTCCAGCATCTTTCTAGAGGGAAATGCTACTTTCAACAATGGAGATTCAGCCTACTAGAAGAGATCAGCTTGATCATACACTAAGAAATCACAGAAATCCAACCTTTAATTCAGTAAAACGGCTTGAAAAAATAAAAATTATTAATAAGAAATGTTATTCAAAAACATCACAGGTGAAACCTTAAGTAAGTAGGACCAATAATTCTGGTATTGATCCAGGGTATTGGAACCACAGTAGTATCAATAGAGCCAGTGCTGGATTAATGGCTTCCTCATATCTGAGAAATGACAATTTTAAACATGATATCAATTAAAAATGTTGCCCATGTAGCACAATGCTTCATACTGTATATAGGTATGCAATGCAAAAATGCAAAGCAAAACATATCACAATTTCCAAATTTCCAACATTAAAAGAATTGCGGAAAACCTCTTTATGGGGCCAGACTGGTTTCAAGTAAGAGTAAATCACTGCAATTTCCTCAAGCATCTTTGAGATCTATGGAATTTGTGTGGTATTTGTGTTTTATTTTGTTCCCGCAGTATGTGAAAAAATAGATATCAGTTTGCACTGTTTCAGTGTGGAGCTTTGTCCAGCAAGTAGCGTGGTGATGGGCTCGCTCTGGACAGTGTAACCTTCTAAGTGTATTCAGACCCCTCTAGTGACTCTTTTTCAAAAAAGCGACTAGCAACATATCTAGTGACTTTTTCCTGCTGTTATTGGAGAATTCTGGAGACTCTGACGTGAAATCATGTATCGTTCTTACTCTTCTCAACGAGCAGCGGGTGCTGCCGTGGGCCCCTCCCCTGTCCCAAAGCACACACAGGCGGCCCAGTCCTCGTGCAGCAGTCCCTCCCAGCTGCAGACAGAGCAGGAGATGTTCACTCCCCCGCGTCTAGAGACTGCAAATGAATCCCGCATGTAGGAATCCGCCGTTGGCTGATCCCACCCTGGCTTACATTCAGGGAGGAATGTAAATGTAAAATGTTCTTTGTCTAAAATAAATCATTGCACAAAAATAAATCACTGCATTTGCCAATCCCAAGCCCGGATAAAGAAGGAGGGTTGGAATTGTGACAAAAAAACCCAGAATTGACAGAAGAATGTTAATTTGTAGTTCTAAACATATTTAGGGTGTTTTTTACTCACCTTTTGTCTCTCCCACGACGTTATTATATTCTCTCCCACAACCTCACCACTGTCACTGACCAGCCTGCATAACATGAACAAAAGCATTAATTCGACATTCAAACCAGTTGGGGGGGCTATGTGGATGCCCATCTAGCCCCCGTTGGGTTTTCACAAAAGCGTTTTTCCACAAAAATGATCTCTTGTCCATTACAGTGGGGGGATGGAAAATATAGTGTGGTTCGATGTATTACACAATCCCTCTCCAAAGATAATGAGCAAAAGCAAAATAACAACAATAACAGAATAGGATGTTTTATATTAGATAATGTTCTCTACATTAAGCTCTAACCATTTCTCAGAGTTCGCCACTTTATAAAAGTCTTTAACTTATGTAAAGTATATTGAAATAACAATTTCCCTCACATATTTTTTACCTTTGAAAATGTAGCCTACACAGTACAAACTAAAACTATAGACACTGCAGACCTTTATTTTGAAGGCAACATGAAAATCAGAAGTCTTATTGTTGCAGCCAAATGTGACTTGTGACTTGAAAACAAATACTTGGTCCCACCTCTGGGTTAGGGTAGATAGGTTACCAATGACAGGGGAATTACGTCATGACTACAGGTGCTTAAACATGAATGGATTTTCGAAATATGCTGCTTATTTCGTTAATCAGTGTTGATTACAGAATATGTAATACTTGTCAGTACAGTTGTTAAAGTACTAAAGATTATTTGAGTTGCTTGTGGGATTTTTGTAAAGCGAGTGGGGAACATTCGACAGCAGCTGACACATTGATGTGTTTTATTCTTTCAGAATAAAAGCCCCATTTTAAAATATTTGTACCTGGGGTCAGAGTTCATTCTTGGGTGCAACACATCCTCTAGACTGTAATGTCATAACTCTCACTGACAGTAGCTCCAATTCTCTCCAGAATAGATTTTTTAGTTGCTTTGTTTGATATAATCTTCATGGTCTTTCCACACCTATTGTTATTTTGCTGTAGTTCTGAATAGCGGTAGTTCAGCTCATGATTTCCCTCTATCGGTATGTTCTGTCCATCACATCTGTTACAACATAAACTGTGAAAAAAAAAACTATGGCAACTATGACAAGAGTAAGACACTGTCTGATTTTAATCCTGTTGGGACAAAAAGAACAACACAAGAAAGGCACTTCTATTTTAATTTGATCAAACTTATCTGAAAACTCCAGAAAACTCAAACATTGTTGAATTGTTTTGTTTTCAATTAAATTGTGTACTTCTGAAGGATGTAGTCTTGCCTTGTTATGTAAAATGTCTATTCACCTGCTGTGCCTTTCTGACATGAGGAAAGTAGAAACTGTTAAGACGCCATATTATAATAGTGCCTCCAAAATTCCAAATGTAACTATGAAATACCTGTTAGATATGATCCACTTTGATTTGTGAATAAAATCATAACCTGAAAATCAGGGGGTAAACGTCAGAATACAGAGGAGGCGGTCAAGACAATGTTGATTAGCCAACCAGGTGCCTTCAGACACCAACTGCAGTGTGTGTGTATGTGAGTGTGTATGTGTCTGTGGCCAACTCCTCACACCCCTTGAGAGGTGTCCTCTGTGTCTTACATTACAACAGGATTGGTGTCAAATGACCTCCTCTGTTTAAACTCCTGACATAAAGTTAAGTCATTCACTTTATCCTTCTCTCTGTTCAGCCTCTGTAGGTTTCAGTTAGTACTCTTATGAATTGTCATCTCCCATCCATTCTTCTTTTGATCATACTGGGTCAGAAGCGTCATCTATTCTCTTTCCGGAGCCTCTGTCACTCACTCCTTCTCTCAGCTCTATCGTTCACTCCCCTGCAGCTTGCATGCTCTTCACCTTTATCTCCTCCTTCATCCTCTAATCAACATATCTATCTTCTCCATCCCCACGCCATCTTTCTGCTTGTTGATCCCAGAGGCTTTGTTAACAAGGGTTGACCATAACCCATCTCCCCCTTTCCTTTTTTCAGGCTTTCTAGGGCTGGATTCTTCTCCTGGTCTGCTTTGGTCAAAAACCATTTCTAATAGTTCCATCTATTTCTCTCTCTGACCCTCTCCTTCTCCACCCCTTCATTCTCAGATAACATTCTTTTACACTCCACTGTCACCTTCCACACCTGCCTTGGATTAAGAGTAAACTGTCCAACAGAGGGACTAGCAGAATATCAATACACATCAAATGTGCATTGTCAATGATCAAATCAAATTACGCACAGGTTAAATAATACAGATAATCCTAGCACATACACTGAACAAAATTATAAACGCAAAACTTTTGTTTTTGCCCCCATTTATCATGAGCTGAACTCAAAGATCTAAGACTTTCTCTATGTACACAAAAGGCCTATTTCTCTCAAATATTGTTCACAAATCTGTCTAAATCTGTGTTAGTGAGCACTTCTCCTTTGCCGAGATAATCCATCCACCTCAGAGGTGTGGCATATCAAGATGCTGATCAGACAGCATGAGTATTGCACAGGTGTGCCTTAGGCTGGCCACAATAAAAGGCCACTCTAAAATGTGCAGTTTCACTGTATTGGGGGGGTCCGAAAACCAGTCAGTATCTGGTGTAACCACCATTTGCCTCACGCAGTGCCACACATCTCCGTCGCATAGAGTTGGTCAGGTTGTTGATTGTGGCCTGTGGAATGTTGGTCCACTCCTCTTCAATGGCTGTGCGAAGTTGCTGGATATTGGCAGGACCTGGAACACACTGTCGTATATGCCGATCCAGAGCATCCCAAACATGCTCAATGGGTGACATGTCCGGTGAGTATGCTGGCCATGCAAGAACTGGGATGTTTTCAGCTTCCAGGAATTGTGTACAGATCCTTGCAACATTGGGCCGTGCATTATCATGCTGCAACATGAGGTGATGGTCGTAGATGAATGGCACAAGAATGGGCCTCAGGATCTCGTTACGGTATCTCTGTGCATTCAAAATGGATGCACAGAGCAGGCTAGATATTGAGCAATGGGGAACAGAAAATAACTGTCAAAAGACCTGCGTAACAAGGTAATGGAACTTTATAAAGATGGAAAAGGATATAAAAAGATATCCAAAGCCGTGCAAATGCCAGTCAGTACTGTTTAATCACTTATTAAGAAGTGGAAAATTCAGGGACCTGTTGATACCAAGCCAAGGTCAAGTAGACCAAGAAAGATTACAGCCAAAACTGCCAGATGAATTGTTCGGGATACAAAGAAAACCCACAGGTAACCTCAGAAGAAATACAGGCTGCTCTGGAAAAAGATGTTGTGGTTTTTTCAAGGAGCACAATACGATGACCATGCAGCTCAAAAATGAGCTGCATGTTCAAGCTGCCGGAAAGAAGCCTTTACTGCATCAATTTCACAAAAAAGCCCAGTTGCAATATGCCCGACAACAACTTGACACACCTCACAGCTTCTGGCACACTGTCATTTGGAGTGACGAGACCAAAATAGAGCAACATGGTCACAACCATAAGCGCTATATTTGGAGAGGGGTCAACAAAGCCTATAGTGAACAGAATACCCACTGTGAAGCATGGTGGTGGCTCACTGATGTTTTTTTTGGGGGTGGGGGTGGTGAGCTCTAAAGGCACGGGGAATATTATGAAAATTCATGGCAAGATGAATGCAGCATGTTATCAGAAAATACTGGCAGACAATTTGCATTCTTCTGCACGAAAAAGCTGCGTATGGGATGCTCTTGGACTTTCCAGCACGACAATGACCCTAAGCATAAGGCCAAGTTGACCCTCTTGTGGTTACAGCAGAATAAGGTGAAGGTTCTGGAGTGACCATCACAGTCTCCTGTCTCCACATAGAGCCACTCTAGGGAGATCTCAAAAGTGAGGTTCATGCAAGACGACCAAAGACTGTATGACCTGGAGGCATTTTGCCAAGACGAATGGACAGCTATACCACCGTAAAAATTTGGGGCCTCAAAGACAACTCTTACAAAAGATTGCACGCTGTCATTGATGCTAAAGGGGGCAATACACAGTATAAAGAATTAAGGGTATGCAGACTTTTCAACAGGGGTCAGTTCATTTTTTTCTTTGTTGCCATGTTTTCTTTTGTGATTGTGCCATTCTGTTATGACCTACATTTGAATGTGAATCCCATAAGAAATAAAAGACATGTGTTTTGCCTGCTCACTCATGTTTTCTTTACAAATGGTACATACATTACCAATTCTCCAAGGGTATGAAAACTTTTGAGCACAACTGTATGAATAAATTGTAGTTCACTTTCTTCAACATACTGTATATACTGCATGTCTGCATTTCAAAACTGCAAAGCAAATTGTAGACACTAACCATAGAACACTGAATGAAACAAAATTGGATATAACGTCTTTATAGGAACTGACTGGCTATATGCAGTTAGAAGTCAGAGTATACTACACTACTTTCCTCCAGTCTTAGACTGTAATGTGAAAGCTCTCATTGACTTTGAAGTTCCACCACTCTTAACTAAATGTGGTTGGTAATTTCAGTTCAGTTTTTTTTCTGGTTTTGTATTTCATGTCATCATGATTTTTGCCGGACCGCGTAAGCGGAGCCGGTTAAGAAGAGTGAATGTCTCTTACTGACTGACTGACTACCGCTTGTTAAATAACATAGTGCTTAGAGACTATAGGTCTCTAACCACTATAGGTCCCGAGTTCGTATCTCCTCGCAGGCGAAGCGAAGTACGTATTGTGAATTATTCCATATTGCCGGAAACTACGCTGGCTGAAACCAAAACCTGAAACTGTATAAGATGTTGTATTTGGAAGCTCTAGGATAACCTCACAATGCCGCCAGAAACCGGTAGCATACATTAAGAAGCCTTACAGATATCAGTCTGGCAGTCTGCAAATTGGCCTACAATTTTGCTCAGGCAGACCAGTGTTTTGCATACTTGGCCCACTTACCGACATTTGATGAATTATCGGTTGGCTTTTATTGCACCAAAATCAGTTAGAAAAACAATAAGGATGTTTTACTGGTGCTGGACACATTCAAGTTGTAAAATAATGCATCCTTGCTCTTCTAGCTGTATGCTTCAATAGCTTATTAACAACATACCACCACTAAATCAATTACATATTTTCAATCAGGGGAGGATATGTGATTAGCAATATCATTAATATAGCGATGGTATGTTGTGTTGAGAGGCAAATGAAATATAACATGACCAGGTATGCTAGTCCAACATCCCAACTCCCCTACCTCAGGAAGTGCTATATTAATTGCACTGCTCGTGCTTGGCCTCAGCGCAAAATATTAAATGACCATGATCAAACCCTAGCTATGCCTAACCTTAACCCTTTCCCTAACACTTATTCTAATCCTAATCTTAGAAAGCATTCACATAGATATTTTTTTAATAGTTGAATATTTGTAGAGCATTTAAACATAGTAATCGTGACTGTCCAAATAGTGTTACTTTTGATTTAGATTGTTGAAAAACACTTGTTAAATTACTTTTCTTTTTCAATCTTTACAGACTGAAATTGAGCCAGAGTCAGGGGTCTTTGTTACAAGCAATGTGTGGAGAACAGCCATGTATTCCAGTACAGCCATATCCATGCCCAGAGTACTCCTCGGTGTCTTTGATGTTGATACACTTCTAGGAATTAATCTCAGAGGTTATTTACAAAACATACAAGTCAAAACTTTGGACACACTTGTTCAATTGAATAGGTAAGTGTGTCCAAACTTTTAATAGGTACTGTATTTGTTACACTAAATATTATCTTCCTACGCACCAAATGGTAACAAGTCACAAAAAGTTAGAATAATTCCCTGATGTATAAAAAGAGAACAGAAGGGGGTTCTTATATCTAAAGGTATCTTACCATTTCTAGGAGGAAAATCCAAGCAAGAACCTGAAGAACAGGGAAAAGCTCTGGACCCTGTGAAGGTTAATGCTATCATAGGTGTGTTTCCCTCGCATACTCTCCGGAAGCTTAAGCATGACAGTCAATGTTGCATGGGGAGAGAAATGACAACATGTCAAAATTATGGTAAAAAAACATTTTGAAATATTTTATTTTCTTTCTCTGTTTACAGCTGCTGTAAAGAAGAGGTTCCCTAGTGTAACTAATGGGAATCTCCCTGAACTCAAAGTTGGCTGAATTGAGATTCCAAAATGGGTATATCTTGTTAGGCTAATTCTTAGACCATATGCAATTTCAAATTTGTTTTATTTTTGAATGAAGCTGTGTTATAAAGCTGTGAAATCGGTGTTTAATAAAAAAATCTCTTGACTTTCGTTTTTGTGTTTTGCCTTGAGTCTATTGCATTTTAAATTCATTTAAATACATTACTTTTACCAATGTATATTAGTTGTCTTGTAATACACATACATCAACATAATATATGTATATATGAAATAAATTTAACTATAAATATTCATGCATACTGTTACACATTTTAAAACTGTGAATGTAAATATTTGCATCCAACATATGTAAAATACATGGAATCATGTATGTCTAAATATATTTCACACAAATGTACGGAAATATATCAGTTAGATGTATATTCTAAATGCATATTACCAACTTATTTTGTCACTGATGTAAATATATTTACATATATTTAAGACATATTAAAACATACTTGAAAACAGCCAAAATCAAATATGTAAATATACAGCATCTCACAAAAGTGAGTACACCCCTCACATTTTTGTAAATATTTGAGTATATCTTTTCATGTGACAACACTGAAGAAATGACACTTTGCTACAATGTAAAGTAATTAGTGTACAGCTTGTATAACAGTGTAAATTTGCTGTCCCCTCAAAATAACTCAACACACAGCCATTAATGTCTAAACCGCTGGCAACAAAAGTGAGTACACCCCTAAGTGAAAATGTCCAAATTGGGCCCAATTAGCCATTTTCCCTCCCCAGTGTCATGTGACTTGTTAGTGTTACAAGGTCTCAGGTGTGAATGGGGAGCAGGTGTGTTAAATTTGGTGTCATCGCTCTCACACTCCCTCATACTGGTAATTGGAAGTTCAACATGGCACCTCATGGCAAAGAACTCTCTGAGGATCTGAAAAAAAGAATTGTTGCTCTACATAAAGATGGCCTAGGCTATAAGCAAAGACCCTGAAGCAGAGCAGCAGCACGGAGGCCAAGATCATACAGCGGTTTAACAGGACAGGTTCCACTCAGAACAGGCCTCGCCATGGTCGACCAAAGAAGTAGAGTGCACGTGCTCAGCGTCATATCCAGAGGTTGTCTTTGGGAAAAAGACGTATGAGTGCTGCCAGCATTGCTGCAGAGGTTGAAAGGGTGGGGGGTCAGCCTGTCAGTGCTCAGACCATACGCCGCAAACTGCATCAAATTGGTCTGCATGACTGTCGTCCCAGAAGGAAGCCTCTTCTAAAGATGATGTACAAGAAAGTTTCAGTTTGAGCACTGACTGCTTATCTTCAGTTTGCTGAAGATAAGCAGACTAAGGACATGGATTACTGGAACCATGTCCTGTGGTCTGATGAGACCAAAATAAACTTATTTGGTTCAGATGGTGTCAAGCGTGTGGCAGCAACCAGGTGAGGAGTACAAAGACAAGTGTGTCTTGCCTACAGTCAAGCTTGGTGGTGGGAGTGTCATGGTCTGGGGCTGCATGAGTGCTGCTGGCACTGGGGAGCTACAGTTCATTGAGGGAACCATGAATGCCAATATGTCCTGTGACATACTGAGGCAGAGCATGATCCCCTCCCTTCGGAGACTGGGCCGCAAGGCAGTATTCCAACATGATAACGAACCCAAACACACCTCCAAGATGACCACTGCCTTGCTAAAGAAGCTGAAGGTAAAGGCGAGGGACTGGCCAAGCATGTCTCCAGACCTAAACCCTATTGAGCATCTGTGGGGCATCCTCAAATGGAAGGTGGAGGTGCGCAAAGTCTCTAACATCCACCAGCTCCGTGATGTCGTCATGGAGGAGTGGAAGAGGACTCCAGTGGAAACCTGTGAAGCTCTGGTGAACTCCATGCCCAAGAGGGTTAAGGCAGTGCTGGAAAATGATGGTCGCCACACAAAATATTGACACTTTGGGCCCAATTTGGACATTTTCACTTAGGGGTTTACTCACTTTTGTTGCCAGCAGTTTAGACATTAATGGCTGTGTGTTGTGTTATTTTGAGGGGACAGCAAATTTACATTGTTATACAAGCTGTACACTCACTACTTTACATTGTAGCAAAGTGTCATTTCTTCAGTGTTATCTCATGAAAAGACAATCAAATATTTACAAAAATGTGAGGGGTGTACTCACTTTTGTGAGATACTGTATGTATGAAATATACAGGTACTGGTCATATAATTAGAATATCATCAAAAAGTTGATTTATTTCAGTAATTCCATTCAAAAAGTGAAACTTGGATATTATATTCATTCATTACACACAGACTGATATATTTCAAATGTTTATTTCATTTAATTGTGATGATTAAAACTGACAACTAATGAAAATCCCAAATTCAGTATCTCCAAAAAATTTGAATATTACTTAAGACCAATACAAAAAAAGGATTTTTAGAAATGTTGGCCAACTGAAAAGTATGAACATGAAAAGTATGAGCATGTACAGCACTCAATACTTAGTTGGGGCTCCTTTTGCCTGAATTACTGTAGCAATGCGGCGGGGCATGGAGTAGATCAGTCTGTGGCACTGCTCAGGTGTTATGAGAGCCCAGGTTGCTCTGATAGTGGCCTTCAGCTCTTCTGCATTGTTGGGTCCGGCGTATCGCATCTTCCTCTTCACAATACCCCATAGATTTTCTATAGGGTTAAGGTCAGGCGAGTTTGCTGGCCAATTAAGAACAGGGATACCATGGTCCTTAAACCAGGTACTG
>JACXGI010008257.1:6864-18884 GCA_016801175.1 Esox masquinongy
TAATGTCTCTGTTGTGCCATATTTTCTCCACTTGATGATGACTGTCTTCACTGTGTTCCATGGTATATCTAATGCTTTGGAAATTCTTTTGTACCCTTCTCCTGACTGATATCTTTCAACAATGAGATCCCTCTGATGCTTTGGAAGCTCTCTGCGGACCATGGCTTTTGCTCTGAGATGTAACTAAGAAAATGTCAGGGAAATCCTACTAGAACAGCTGAACTTTATTTGTGATTAATCAGTCACTTTAAATTATGGCAGGTGTGTAATGACTTCTATTTAACATGAGTTTGAATGTGATTGATTAATTCTGAGCACAGCCACATCCCCAGTTTTAAGAGGGTGTGCACACTTATGCAACCAGGTTATTGTATGGTTTTTATTTTTCATTTTTACTCCTCGAAGATTTCTGTTTTTCATTTGAATTGTTCACATTATGGGTCACATTAAAGGTGGAAAAAGTTCTGGCATGATTTCTCTTTGTCTCATTCTTTTACATCACAAGAACCTGTCATTTTAACAGGGGTGTGTAGACTTTATATCCACTGTATACTTAATACTTGTAAATACTTGTACATTTCCTGCCCTCCTCTATTTGCACTTCTGGTCAGATGCTAGCTGCATTTCGTTGTGCTGTACTTGTACTGTTCAATGACAATAAAGTTGAATCTTATCTAGTTTTTTGACTGTCTATTATCCTCAGTCCCTGGAGGATAGTAGATGACTGTGGTGGTGCGTTCACCATGGGTGCCATCGGTGGAGGGGTATTCCAGTCAATCAAGGGCTTTCGGAACGCTCCTGTGGTGAGTTTGAAGTACTGCCTCTTTGCTAATCATATATATTTTTATGATCATAGCCAGAATTAAACAGAGATTACATAATTTCCACCCATCTCTGCACAGGGCATTCAGCACAGACTAAAAGGTAGTGCCAATGCTGTGAGAATAAGAGCTCCACAGATTGGTGGTAAGGGTCACCGTCTCCTCAACAGTTGTCTCTTACAGCACGAAGTACACACCCCCTGCATCAACTCTGTTTTTTATTTATCACTAACCGTGTGTGTGATTCTTATGCAGGTAGCTTTGCTGTGTGGGGTGGACTCTTTTCCACGATTGATTGTGGTCTCGTCCGTATTCGAGGAAAAGAGGACCCCTGGAACTCAATAACTAGTGGGGCGATGACTGGGGCAGTGCTGGCTGCACGCAGTGAGTGTTGAGGCAAACATTGATGACAATCCATTAAATGTACGGATAACAGATTTGGTATGCTTCATCCCTTGGTCATGTTGGCCCACCCACCCTTTAGACATTAGTTCATGGGCTTGACTGTTGGCTTGGTGCACTGCTCAGGTGGGCCCTTGGCTATGATGGGGTCAGCCATGATGGGTGGAATCCTTCTGGCCCTGATCGAGGGCTTTGGGATCCTTCTCACCAGATACACAGCACAGCAGTTTCAGAACCGTAAGTAATGTGTACAGACAGCGCTGGAAATATAGTATAAGCCTGACTTGACAGCACTTCTTGGTTTGACTCTTCTGCACTGTGACATTAGTTGAATTAGGTGATTCAAGCATGTCACCATTTTTTGTATTCATATTGATTGACTCACTACTTGAGTTCATCGGAAAACCACCACACACTAGAAATGTCCAGTGCAGAGATGATTCATCCTTACCTTTATCACTCTTTCTCCCATCTAGCAAGTCCCTTTATGGATGACCCAAGTCAGCTTCACCCTAAGAATACCAGCCAGCAGCCGACTGGGTTCCAGTAGAGTTCAAGTCCGGGATACAGCCCTGCAAACTGTGAAAGCCTCTGTATGGGGGGGGGGGGTACTCTGGCACCACACTGGTATCAACAAACTCAGGAAAACCTCTGTCCACAGCTCTTTCCTTGTAATGTTCTCATCTACATGCACTATGTAATTGTTTCTCAGGGTTAGTCAATATATTTTTATTATTTATTAATGTTTGTGTGTTTCTTAAAAACTGTTCTGAGACAATACTCAGATTTATGAGATGTATAAATGCAAAGACGCATTATGAGATGTATAAATGCAAAGACGCAGACCAGGGCTTCCAAAAATGTGTCAAAGGACAATGTGACCAGCAGCATTTTATTTTCCTGGACATCTGTGAATTGTACCGGACACATTTAGCCTAGAGCACTATGAACTTATTAAAATGCTATTAAGATGATATTCCATCTTCCCTGCTAAATTTTATACATTTTAATAGGGAAATACACCTTTAAGCCTACACAGTAATTAATAATGCTTTGTTTTCACGATGCGTACTTGTATGGCGTATCAGTTTGGGAAACCTCTTAATTCTTCTAGACAATTTGTGGCTGGCAGCCAATAATTTTACTGGCTTTTCATATTTTTAATCCCTATGCCGCTAATGGAAGCCCTGGGACAGACCTCATTTTATGGTGACTGTAATAATATTGGTGCTTTATAACCACAGTTAATGGAAATAGAATTGGAATCTGAAAAAGTATTACACTGTTAAATGCTGTAGTGTGTTTCCTGCATTGCCCTATAATGCCATGCATTCCCAGACATTCCCACCATCTAAACACTATATGGTATATCCACTTTGATGAACCAAAGCACTTTATTACCCCATCTTTCTGTATAGAAGCAGTGCAGTATTTGATAAGGTTTTATTCACTTTCTGCATAAAAATGCAGTGTAACTGGCTGGAAAAAAAATTAAATTGTTTATTCTGTAAATATGGCTCGCTGAAATTATTTCAAGTACGCAGCACCACGCAGGTGATTCTCTTGAACAAGTCCGTGATTATACACGCCCTTTAACTTGGAATTCTGGGAGATGCTGTCTGCTAATGGAACATGGACAAAAATGGACGTGCAGCCGCCACCTATCCGAACCTTGGATGATTATCTTTTGGGCTCGGCTCGGTTCGCTGTGCCAGATATACGAAATCTAGAGCGATGGAACAATCGGATAATAAACAACCTGCTGTATTACCAGTCTAACTATTTCGTCTCGTTTTTGGCAGTCCTTGGAATAGTAGGGTATGTTTCCTTTCGTGGGCGTTTACTGCATGTAACAACTGCCATTGTTTATATATAAGATATGTATCAGATCTGCTATTTTAACAGTTATTGCGAGTCATCATCACGAATTATTTTGAAATGGATGTATTGACTTTATGATCCATAGTGAACCGAAAAGATTGTTCATATTTGCTAGCTTTTTATTTCCCGTGATAACGCAAATATGAATCACTGTGTTGGATTCGTGGCCTAATGGGACAATTAGGCTGTTGATTCCACTAACATGAGACTTATATCCCTCTTGTTCTGACAGGTATTTCCAACCCTTCCACCTGTTTTTGGGTGCCACAGTGGTGACGTTGATGTTCATGGGGTTTGTGTGGGCTGCAGAGAACCAGGCTCAAATCAGACGATTCCGTCGTAACCACCCATCCTTGGCGCTATGTGCCATCCTGGCAGCCAGCTACTTCTTCCTCACAGTGCTCGGAGGAGTGGCTGTCTTCCTTTTTGGCATAGCCTTCCCCATCTTATGTTAGTATCTATTCTGTCTCCTTGTCCCACTGTTGACACACAATTCACATACTTAAATCTACCTGCAGTAGATTGTTGTAACATTGTTGTAACATGACTTACTCTCCCCATTGGCCCCTGACCTGTTTTCACTCTCCCCATGTCTCTTTAGTGATACTGATCCACGCCTCTGTTCGGCTGCGGAGCCTGAAGAACAAGTTGGAGAATAAGCTGGAGAGCATTGGCCTAAAGAGAACACCCATGGGGCTGCTGTTAGAGTCCCTGGGACAAGAACAGGAAGCTGGGTCTTAGGGAGGAAAAGAAAAAAACAGGGATGCCAGGTTCTATTTCAGTCTTCTTGTCCATAGCCCTGTACTGTCATTTAAAAGAAGGAATGGCCACATTTTAGCAAGTTGATGAAGATGAGGCCCCATTAAGCCAGGTTCTTTCACCTATCCTGTATATCCACATATGTACATTGGGTTAGGGGTTAGAGACCTAAGTGGAACAAGGCCTCTCAGGTTGCCTGGCAGTCTGAGAAAAGGAGTGTAAAAAGTAGCTAAGTATAGCAGGGGGGAAATGCTTGTTATATCCAACTGTCACAAAATTGGTGGAACAGACTGCAAATTCTGTATGTGTTAGGCCTATATCACGCTACACACTAACTGTTGTAGGTTGTTTTTTTTTTGCACACCTTTGTAAGTGAACTCCAAAATTAAAGATGACATTCTTTGGGTTGAAAAACTGCACCGAGAGGTGAACTTCTCGTTACAGAGGTGGGATTTGTTTCAATAGAATGAATGCTTTTTAAAATGCAGTTTATACACCAGTGTTATTGTTACAAAATGGTTTGAAATGGTACATGAAAACTGAAGGTGATTGATGGACCACTATTTTCTAGCTGCAGACCACACTGATTTTTGTGTTATTGTCCATATTGTACTGTTGAGTTTTGGGATTTGATAAGGTTAAAGTTTTGAATGGGTTTTAGGTTAGAAGGAAAAAAGTGGGAAAACAGTAAACTTGCATTGAAATATACGTACCTATGATTCCAAGAATGTTTACCGGGATTATTTATGTCTCTGTCCAAGCACAATGTGGTGTGAAGATTGTGTATGGGAGTCTGCCTTTATTGTGCAAACTTTTATTCAGTTGATAAAAGTATGTTTCACTTTATCATTGTCAGCCTTGCTTTATAGTCTAAATATTGTGATTCTGTTTTTTTGCTGCAATGCTGTCAAAATGTATTTACACTTTATTTAATACATAATATGCCTTACTTCAGCAGAATCTTGTCATGGTGTTATTTTTCATCTGTTTGTTATAGTTTATTAAATGTGGTGCTAAGAGCTGAAGAGTAGCTATATCGATTTGGTCTGCCTGGTTTCCTGGTCAGCCGACACAGCAACGACAGCACCGGAGGGGAAGTCAGAATTCTTCTGTGCTGCATGTTGCAGTTATTAACTATCAATTACTGTATATATGCATTAATGTAAAGAGAATTTACAGAATAAATTAATGTAATATGTTAATGTAGAGTATATCCATCAAGTTGTACCCCGCACCACGTGTCACGTCTGACCTGTAATGGGTTTGTTGCTGTCCGTGGTGCTAAATTGCGTAGTAGTAAGATGACCCATTCTTAAGAACTTTTAAATCATATCTAACATCGACCACAATCACTAGAAGTTTCTAAACGTCTCCTCCGCCCTCCCTTTAAAAGATTTCATGACAGACATGCCTTTAAACGGCTCAATTACTGTAATCCTGAATTCAAGGCTGACCACAGCAGATAGCTAGCAACCTGCAGATTGTTTCCGGACAAGTTGATAGCAAATATCTATATTCCTTACCAACATTTGGATACACTTACAAAAAGAAAACGCTGTGTTCGATCAAGGAAATAAGAACAGATTGCATGACTTAATTGCTGTAGAAATTAATGGGCAAAGGATGGCCCTATTACCGGAGTGGCGCACTGACACGGATTATAAAATAGCTTGCTAAATCTACAATTTATTGTTTTTCTTAAAAAGCGTCATACGTGATGTACCACCAGTTTTGAAAAATTGGTTGTTGGTCAGTCTGCGCAGGTATTTGATGGTGGCTTTTTCCCAGAAGGCACATCGTGGTTTTCAACTGCGAGATGGCAGGAAAAGGTAAGATATAGTCAAATTTGTGGTCTAGATGTCGTCGTCCTAAAATGTAACTGAAGGCTGGTCCTGTGACTTAATCTCGTAAACGAGGAACCTATTAAGTGTTAGTTCATTGTTGTGCATGCAAGAACTGACTGTACATCAGGTCGACACGATAGTAATTTACAGTCATTTAAAGCTATACTTTACAAATGAAAATGCTAAAACAACATGAACAATGATGCAATACAACTTTACTTCTTCAGATGTTGAGGTATAGGGCTTTATTTTTTAATATTCTTCCAGAATCAATTAGTATAATGTATACAATATCCTTTGGTGAAATTTAGCTGTTGCTCCAGGATATTTTACAAGATAAATAGACTGACATTCACTTTCAAAAGCATCTGTCAGCTTTGTCAACGTCATTCCATGTTAAACCATTAGGCCTACATACCTTTGTCATGAAACACAATAAAGAATTCTGGTAACTGCCAACACTTGTGTCAACAGGTGACCAACTAAAGAACTGGGTCACAGCTGTTATGCTCAATATGGTGCCTACTGTGCTCTGAGGCCTTCTACTTTATTGCACCATCTAGGTCTATTATACTTTTCTCTACATGGCAATTTAAATATACTCTCTAGTACCTTATCATGCTGGCCTATCATACAATACATTACTATGCAGTAGATCTGTCAAAGCTTAGTATATAGGTCTGTCATACCTTGTTCAATACTCTGTAGGCTTACTATCTTAATATTTTATGTATTTTTATTGAACCCTTATTTACCAAGTTGACAAAGTTTGGGGATATTTAAGTGGTCATTAGGGTTTGAGGGCCAGATTGTATCATTTGTGTACTGGGATGTTTATTGACCTCAGATAGTCAGGACGCCCGTATAATAACCAATGTGAAAAATAACACCCAACTTAGGGCAATGTCTATGGTCACTGCCCTGGGGCTTTAGGATATCCTTAGACCAGAGAAAAATGTACTTCCTGTTGGTCCTCCAACAACACTTCCAACAGCATCTGGAGTGGCATCAGGAATGGCAGGTCGCCTAGCAGTTAGAGATCCTGACCAGTAACTGTAGATAGTGCGATCAAATCCCAAGCCAGGCAAGGGGAAAAATCTTTCTGTTTCTGAGCTAGGCAGTTAGCCCTAAGTGCTCCAAAATTATTGCTGTAAATGAAAATGTGTTCTCAGTCAAACCACCTGCTAAAATTAGGATAAAATCAAGGGTAAATAACCAGCGGTGGAAGGCAGGTTATTATACATACTTTTACCATAGTCCATAGTCCTGTAATATTCTGTCAGAAGCTGGCCATAACCCTAACAAATATGTTTAAAAGATTCCTCAGTATTAATGCATTTTTAGAGTAACTGACTCAATATTAAATAGCAGGCCACCTAATAGAAAAAGAAAGAAATTACTTTTTGTACCGTACAGTATGCACACAGTGGTGCATAGTGACTGTACATTAATCTGTATAATAAACTTAATAATTTAATAGTTGCAACCTAAATAATTTAATCATAGTTACTTTATAGTAATATCCTAGAAAAGCAAGTGATTGTTATCTTATAGTAGTATTCCAGATAATAAAGTCATAGGTACTTTATAGTAAGATCCTAGCGACTGAAGTTGGTGATTGAAGGGTCACTATGTTCTCTACGCCTTTTACAGAGGATGGTGTCTCGTTGGCCGGCTCGGTGTCCGGCGACAAGTCCGACACCCTTGGCTCTACTGCCTCGGGCAAGAAGAGGGTTGGAGGACAGAAGAAGCAGATGCAAGCCAACAAATCTGCACTCCGAGCCCCTCGAGCCCTCTGCTGCCTCACCCTTAGTAACCCCATCCGTATGGCCGCCTTGGCCCTCGTTGAATGGAAATATCCTTCAGTGACCATATTCCTCTGTGTATTTGTGTGTGTGTGTGGGGGGGGTTGTATGTAAATTTGTGTGTGCACGTGTGTGTGTGTGTATGTGTGTGGGTGTGTGCACATTCCTGATGGGATGTGTTTTAAAAAATGCATGGCCTTCTTAGAACATGCAGATATTTTATAAATACAAATATGTATAATAAGAAGGACAAAGATGTGCCGGTCAGATGAGATATTCAGGCAAGGAAATTATTGGATTTGAGTGTTTCATCATGCTTTTCTTCTACATGTGCATATCAGCTCAGTTTAAAGACGTGACAGAGTGTGATTCAAAAAAACGCAATGATTTATGATTCAATGTTGTCTCTATTATATACCCTTAACTGTGGCCCCGCAGACCTTTTGACATTTTTATTCTACTTGCTATCTTTGCCAACTGTGTGGCTCTGGGTGTATCTAAACCTTTTCCAGAAGAAGACTCCAATTCCACCAACCACAACCTGGTAAGTTGGTGCAAGGTGGATGATACAGCAGCTGTCATGTCAATCAGGGAGGTCATAGAGGCTGGAGGGAGGGTTCTTTTAGCAGTGCTTTATTAGGACCAAACCTGAGAGCCTGAAGGTTTTTTGTAAAGTGGCGTGTCGAGGGTGGTATCATAGACAATGAACGATTTAAACAGGTTTCTGAGTAGTTAGTGATGTAGTGTTAATGATACGAGGTTATGGTAGTTGAGTTGACCAGGTGACAGAAACCAGGTGACAGTGTGAGGGATAATGAAACTCTACAGAGAAAATCTGCTCTGTTAGAAAGGCTTTTACAACAAATCAAATTATTAAGCTTGAATGCCAAGCGCTACATCTGTTGAAAACAAAGTACCGCCCATCATCTGAGTAATACTATCCATACGTTAAAGCATGGTGGTGAGAGCATCATGCTATGGGGATGTTTCTCAGTAGCAGGGTCTGGGAGATTGGTCATGATTCAGGAAAAGATGAACAGAGAAAAATAGTGAGGACCTTGAAGGAAACCTGACCCAGAGTGCACCAGGACCACTGTGGTCAAAGATTCACCTTTCAGCACGACAATGACCCGAAGCACACGGCCAAGACAATGCTGGGGTGGCTTTGGGACAAGTCTGTGAATGTCCTCGAATTGCCAAGCCGAAGCCCAGACCTGAAACCCATTGAATATTGCAGTTCACTGAAGCTCCCCATCCAATCTTACAGAGCTTGAGCAGATCTACAAGGAAGATTGGGAGAAACTAAGGCGCTTTTAGAAAGTACTGAATTAAGGTTCTGAATACTTGCATACATGAGATATTTCAGCTTTTTCTTTTCAGTAAATTTGAAAAAAATAAAATAATTTTTGGCATTGTCATTATGAGGAGTTGTGTATGATGGCAAAAAAATAATAATTTAATAATTTCTTAATGAAATCTATAATGCAAGAAAATGTGGAGAAAGTGAAGGGGTATGAATGCTTTCCAAAGGCACTGTATGTCTCTGCTCTCTTGCTATAGCTCATTCATAACAAACAAAAAGGTCTACATTTAACATTGATGTATTAGGAACTGTATGATGTAATGATGTGAGAACAATGTGATCTGTTAGTAGAGTGAAATCTATCTGGAACATCCTTCTGAAAATTCTTCCAAGAGGACTTGGATGTGGGGTAGTAGGACACAAATCGTTGTGTTGAGTCTGTTTGATCAATCTGCTTGGCTGTGCAAACTAGATCTTGGAGTAGATCCCTTTATTGGATTGGAAACTGAGGCTGAAGCCTTATTCTTCAGGTTGGCACCCTTCTCTCTAGTGTAGAGATTCCCAGTAGTTTGGGAACTTTGTAGTAGTTTTGCTGTGCACAGTGTTTGAATGAAAATACAATTCCCTTAGTATGAAGTTAATCATTAGATACTTATAAGGCAATGTTGAAAACAAGAGGGCCTTCAGAACTAATTAAAATAGAATTCAGCAATCACCATCATGAATATTTTAATGAATTCATTAATGATTCTACTACAGCCAGTCAGTTCACAGTGAAGATCTGACCTTCTAATCGTCACCTCACTTTTTTGTACCGTTGTGCTTTGGCCCGGATTTGGTTGCCTCCCTGTTGACGTAGAGACTGTGGTGCCCTGGATTAACTGCATTAAGATTCATTAGGCCAAGGGTTACTGACTGGCACTCTCGTGACAAGCTTATTAAGCCTGTTTTAGGCAGTAGGTTTAAAGGACGAAAGCTACAGTAGTCGTTATCTATAGGACACGTTGATTTAGAAATGGCTCCCTGTTGCTGTGAACTCGTTATGTCCTTCATTTCACCATACCATACCTTACCACACTCGAACCTACCACACCACAACATAACCCTACTTTAACATATCCTACCACTCTTAACATATCCTACCCTACAATACCACACCGTGCAATACCATCAACCATACCACATAAAATCCTTCCATATACGACCATATGACCACATGTATACTTCACCATGCTGTCTTCTTCTCTGCGAGTGCAGGAACAAGTAGAGTACATCTTCCTGGTCATCTTCACCATTGAGACCTTCACTAAGATCCTGGCCTATGGCTTGGTCATGCACCCCAGCGCCTACATCCGCAGTGGCTGGAATTTGCTTGATTTTGTCATCGTCATTGTTGGGTAAGCTAGCTGATGTCTCCATTCCACTACTGTTAACATCTCCTTTCTGTTTTCGTGTTTTAAAAGTATTGTGCTGACTGTTGGGTTATTTTTATAACAGTATTGTGCTGACTGTTGGGTTGTTGTTTTAACAGATTTGTGCTGAATGTAGGTTTCTTGTTTTAACAGCATTGTAATGACTGTTGGATTGTTGTTTTAACAGTATTGTGATGACTGTTGTGTTGTTGTTTTAACAGTATTGTAATGACTGTTGGGTTGTTGTTTTAACAGTAACGTAGTGACTGTTTGGTTGTTTTTAACAGTATTGTGCTGACTGTAGGTTTGTTGTTTCAGGTTGTTCAGCGTGGTTGCTGAGGGGACGTCTGAACACAAGCCTGGAGAGGCCCATCATGCAGCAGGCAAACCTGGAGGACTGGATGTTAAAGCTCTGCGAGCCTTTAGGGTGCTACGACCCCTTAGGCTGGTGTCTGGTGTGCCCAGTAAGTGCGTGTGTGTTTCACTAAAACCCATTTCTATTCTGTGCGCACGTGTGTGAATATGTTTCTGTGTGTTTGTGTGTGTTTTTTCCAGGTCTACAGATTGTGTTGAACTCCATCATGAAGGCTATGGTTCCCCTGCTCCACATTGGTCTGCTGGTCATGTTCGTCATTATCATCTATGCCATTATTGGTCTGGAGCTCTTCCTTGGAAGGATGCACAAGACCTGTTTCTACGTGGGAACTGGTACAAACTCCACTTTTACCACAGAAACTGTTTGTTTAGTACCAGTTAACTTTTGAACTGTCCAATATTGTGCACACTTACAAACATTATATGATAGTGTTACATTTGTGTAATTGTACTAAACAAACTAAACTAATTATTTACGTACTATGGAAGTTGCTTCTCACCTAATGATTTGGAAGCTAGGATACTTTCAGAAGATTTCCATCTTTTCTTACAAAATAAAATACGTTTGTCTTGATTATTAAACGTCTCATGTTGTTCTCCCAGATCTGAATGTGGATGATGACCCAACGCCATGTGCGTTTGCTGGGAACGGGCGTGAGTGTGTGGGGAATGGGACGGAGTGCAGAGGACCCTGGGAGGGGCCTAATGGTGGGATCACCAACTTCGACAACATCTTCTTTGCCATGCTGACTGTGTTTCAGTGTATCACCATGGAGGGCTGGACCGATGTGCTCTACTGGGTAACATCACTTATGTTATTTACCATCTAAATTGGTGTCCTATTCCCTATGTATCAGGTTTGATCTGAGCACTGTGGGCCTCATGGACCCTGGTCAAATGCAATGCAATACATAGGTGAAATGTACCTGTAATCCTTTTCTTTGTTTTCCTACTTCTCCGATTTTTTGTTTTGAATCTGGAACACAATGTTTGATTGACTCTCGCTGTTCTCCTGCAGATGAATGATGCCATTGGCTTTGAGATGCCCTGGGTGTACTTTGTCTCTCTGGTCATCTTTGGCTCGTTCTTCGTACTCAATCTTGTATTGGGAGTGTTGAGCGGGTGAGTCAGTGGAAGTTGTAGTGTATGTCTATGCGTTTGTCCTAGTCTAGGTTGTGGGCTGACCCTCTACACTATGTCTGTGTCCAGAGAGTTCTCCAAAGAAAGGGAGAAGGCTGTGGCTCGTGGAGAACTGCAGGATGCCCAGAATAAAAAGCAGATGGAGGAGGATATGTGTGGCTACATGGACTGGCTCATTGAGGCAGAGGACGTGGACGAAGAAGGAAACAAGCGTATGCTTAACTGATGGACTGAGACACACACAAACAAATAAATGTACACCTCCATACACCCATAGT
>JACXGI010008257.1:18984-34369 GCA_016801175.1 Esox masquinongy
TCCCCCTCACTGTTCCTGTCTTAGTACCTGACATCCTGTCATTCCCCCTCACTGTTCCTGTCTTAGTACCTGACATCCTGTCATTCCCCCTCACTGTTCCTGTCTTAGTACCTGACATCCTGTCATTCTCCCGTCACTGTTCCTGTCTTAGTACCTGACATCCTGTCATTCTCCCCTCACTGTTCCTGCGTGTATGAGTTCCTGTGCTGCTTGACTCCACAGTCCAATCTATGGTTGTACTATGTTTTCAACAGAATCGGATTCAGACTCTGAATTTGAGGCATATCTCGACGATGACAATGGCTGCTGCGCATCTCTTATGTAAATAAATCCATAAATGTGTTTTTTGAATACATGATTATACTTTTTCCAGCAGTGTTGTCATGTAATGACTATTTCTCCCGTTTTGCAGGGCTAAGATGATGGCCAACAGTTTCTGGTCAGTCTAGACACAAATCATTTATTTTAATTTAATAAAAATGTACACAACACTGCAGACAATTAAGAAAGATGGTTTCTGTCCCTTCCCTCCCCTTATAACATGTCCCCTGTTTTTGTCTTCGCTCAGTGACCAGTTATGCCAACTGAACCACGCCTTTCGAAAGAACTGTCGCGTCGCCGTCAAATCCCAGAACTTCTACTGGCTGGTGCTTGTCCTGGTGTTTCTCAACACTGCTGCCAGTGCCTCAGAACACTACGGCCAGCCCAAGTGGCTCACTGAGATGCAGGGTCAGCATACACCTGAGGGACTTAAGGGAAAGATCCTTTTCTGCTTGCGATTTGCACCAGTGATCTTTCTGTTACTGGTCAAACACTATAACCACTAGGCGAGATCTGCCATCTCCCTATTAGCAATATAATTTTCTCTGTAATTCAGTAGCTTTAAATGATGGAATACAGTATACATCAAGAATAATACATGAATGCATAAACACATGTAGAAATGACCTTTCTTCTCTCTGTCTTTCCTTTAGAGCGAGCCAATAAGTTTCTTTTGATGTTATTCACACTGGAGATGCTTTTGAAGATGTACAGTTTTGGCTTCCAGATTCACTTCATGGCTCTGTTTAACCGCTTTGACTGTTTTGTGGTGTGTGGTGGTATCCTGGAGACCGTACTGGTTGAGTTGAATTTCATCCCTCCCATTGGCATCTCTGTGCTGCGCTGTGTCCGTCTCCTCAGGGTATTCAAGGTCACACGGTAGGTACATGGGTTGTCTAGCTCATAATGTCTGTGGGCTTGCTAGCTTGGTCTAGTCAGACAGTTATTTAATTATATTTGAATATACAGGGCTCTAATAATAAAACAACATGAAACAAAATGCAGGAAAGATGCTTGCCTTCTCTGAAAGCAGTTATCATGCTGGTCACATCCATGGCTCACGGGCTGGGTTCTACTGGAGAGAGAGGAGAAGCTGGATCAATAACAGAATCATTTGACAACATAGCAGTGTTTCAGTCACACAAGAGCGGCTGTGAGTGAAGCATGTCCCAAACCTGCCATGTTGTGTCAGTATATATTAAAACTCACCAGCATTGTCTGATGAGCTACTTTTATTCAAGTGGCAGCTCATTAGTGTCTCCTAACCTTTGTTTAACAACACAAATGAGCGGCCTCTTTGACAACATTCTAACAGGTTGTGAGACACCCAAAAAATACAGATGGCTAATTACAGCAAACTATATATACTATAACTGTAAATAATATGAATGTAGATTTATACCTGTAAATACTATAACTGTAGATAATATAACTGTAAATCTATAACTGTTGATCTATAACTGTAGATACTATAACTGTAAATACTATAACTGTAGATCTATAACTGTAAATACTATAACTGTAGATTTATAACTGTAGACACTATAACTGTAGATCTAGAGACTACTAGACTATGGCACAAGGGACACATACATTCAGCATGGAAAGTTATGGCATACCTTGAGTAT
This sequence comes from Esox masquinongy, assembly GCA_016801175.1. Lineage (NCBI taxonomy): Eukaryota > Metazoa > Chordata > Actinopteri > Esociformes > Esocidae > Esox > Esox masquinongy. The sequence goes on from JACXGI010008257.1 coordinate 20,934, forward strand.
TTACCCTGAAACACAAAACACATCTGTCTCCCATTCAGGCACTGGGCAGCCCTGTCAAACCTGGTCAATTCGCTGTTAAACTCCATGAAGGCTATCTGCTCCTTGTTGCTCCTTCTCTTCCTCTTCCTCATCATCTTCTCCCTGCTGGGCATGCAGCTGTTTGGGGGAAAATTCAACTTTGATGAGACTCAGATGAAGAGGAGCACATTTGACACTTTTCCTCAGGCCTTGCTCACCTGCTTCCAGGTGACGTGCACTTCTTCACCCCTCACACTGCTACCACGTTCTGCATGTATCTGCTTTTCCTCACTGCCCTTTTGTCTCTCTATTTCGTCTTAGTAGATTCTTACAGGAGAAGACTGGAATGCTGTGATGTATGATGGGATCATGGCTTATGGTGGGCCAATCTTTCCACAGATGATCGTGTGCGTCTACTTTGTTGCCCTTTTTGTTGTCGGAAACTGTATCCTTTTTTTTCATCAAGACAGTAAATGCACATTTAATATGGACAAACCTCTGTGACTAAAGACTGTTCTCTATGCATTCAGTGTGTTCTGAATCTCTTGGTCAGTTCCTTAATCTCCTGATCAGATATCCTGCTCAATGTCTTCTTGGCTATTGCTGTGGACAACTTGGCAGGAGATGGTGGAAAAAAGAAAATAGAGTAAGATTTTTTTTATGGAATTTTTTAATGAAAAGTTAAATGTTTTATGTGACATTCTGGGCATATGAAACATGCAGTAGGTAAGGACAGCTTATGAAGGGTTAACAAAGACTAAGTGCTGAATTGATGTTTTTTGCAGAGAGAAAAAAGAGGAGGAAGAGGACTGGGACGAAGAAGAAGACAAAGAGGATGAAGATGCAGGCGTATGTACCTAAATTTTGATTAATGCCACGAAATAGGTATAACATTTTTCTTCATTAACTACAATGAACTTCTCCCACTGATTAATGGTTCAGGAGAAGCTGTGATCATGGTGTTTTAAAGATCACATGATAGACAGCCGTTGTGTTCACTCTTCCCGTCAGAATGAGTTGGATGACTGGGAGGAGAATGAAGAGCTGAGAGCCATCGAGGGCCTGGAGGGTGAGTGTTGTTCCGCCACAGAGGGATTCTCACCGAACTGGGTGACTTACGGATTGTACGGAAATATCTGATCCACTCCTCTCTCTAGGAATTATGCCTGCCAAGCCAGAGTTTTCCGCTCCAAAAGAGAAGATTGAACCCATCCCAGATGGGAGCTCTTTCTTCATTCTTGGAAAGAGAAATTGGTAAGTTGCGGCCTCAGTAAGCCACTATCAGTCGTATTGCACTCCCTCCGTTCAGAACGTCAGTGTCATTGGCGTGGTCTGTCCTCTCCCCTCAGCCTTCGAGTGGCATGTCACAACCTCATCCACCACCCATACTTCACCAACCTCATCCTTGTCTTCATCATACTCAGTAGCATTTCACTGGCTGCTGAGGATCCAATCCGAGCTCACTCCTTCAGGAACAATGTAAGGCAGACCAGCAGCGCAACCAATAGATGTCCACCCAGCCAGCATTCAGTACCACTTCCACTTACAAACAGCCAGTAGCCAAGAACACACAACAACTTCACAACACCACTTGCCATAAATCTCCCCTTACTGTTTAATGCTTTCGATCACAACACCTCATACCCACCTAACACCTGCAATTACTAGTGTTTTGATAAGACTGACATTATTATGCAGATGTAGCATATCTTCTTTTTCCTCAGATGCTTGGCTACGCTGATTATGCATTCACCTCCATATTCACTGTGGAAATCATACTGAAGGTAAAATGTGACCATACTTGAGGCAGATAAGGCCATACACTTTTGATATTCAACTACATTTTGGAAGTGTTCTTGACAATGTTTTGCTAACCTGAGAATCAGCCATGAGTTTCTGCCTCTCTAGGTGACAGTATTCGGTGCGTTCCTTCATCCTGGCTCCTTCTGTAGGAACGCCTTTAATCTCCTGGACCTGCTGGTTGTCAGTGTATCTCTGGCATCCTTCTTCCTCCAGTGAGTATCCCTTCAAATGTTAACCAAGCGTGCTCCAACCTTCAGTGCTTTAAAGCTTGTGCCTTAGTTCAGGTTGTCCGGGTTGTGCTGTTTCATGTGCTGTCTTGGTCTTTGTGCACCTGCGGCCACCTTGCTCATAAATAACTTGTTTCTGCAAAGGTGTTGTATATGATAGATGTCCAGCAGCCAAGATGGCGATGAGCCGTTTCAAACAGCTCTTAAAGCAGATTTAAAATGTTCCTGAACTTTCTGGTTTTGGAGTTTTTGCAACTGGAAAAATATGTTTATAGGAAACTGGGCATTCTGAGTCCAATAGTTTTAATAAGTGGTTTGCTGAAAAGAACTATAATGTGTGGGTGCGTGGAAGACATAGCAGTGTGTGTGTGTGTGTGTGTGTGTGTGTGTGTGTATGTGCAAAGCGACGTTGAAAGAATGATGACCTGTTTTTATCTCTACATTGTCATGGTAGTGTAACAACCTTGTGTGTTGGTCTGACAAGAAATGTTCCGTGGTTCATTCTCACACACTTGTCTGCCTCCCTTCCACTCTCAGTTCGAGTGCAATCTCTGTGGTCAAGATCTTCAGGGTACTGAAAGTGCTCAGGCCACTTCGAGCCATCAACAGAGCCAAAGGACTTAAGGTAGTCATTTGACTACTCCCTGTCTCACTGTCTCTCCTTAAGTTTCTTCCTCCGTCCTTCGCTCTCTCAAATGACAGACATGCGCTTGTTCCTGTTTCTGTTAACAGAATGTTGTGCAGTGCGTGTTTGTGGCAGTCAAAACCATCGGAAACATCTTGATCGTCACAACTCTCCTGCAGTTCATGTTTGCTTGTATTGGCGTGCAGCTTTTCAAGGTCCTTGATCATTGCTTTTCACCTGTCTTCAGAAAACCCCCCACATCTCATCACTTAACTGATGTGTTTGTCTGGTCTGTGTGTTACAGGGCAGATTCTACAGGTGCACCGATGAAGCCAAACACACTCCTTACGAGTGCATGTAAGACTTTGGTTCTATCTCACAGTGCTTCTGCTTACATGCCATAATGGGATTACTAATAAGCACAGCTTTATTCCTCTGTTTGCCCGCGTGTACGTGTGTGTTCTGTGATTTAGGGGGACATTTGTGGTGTACAAGGACGGTGATATGAACCACCCCATGGTGAGAGAGAGGAAATGGGAAAACAGTGAATTCAACTTTGACAATGTGCTGCAGGGCATGTTGGCCCTGTTCACTGTGTCTACGTTTGAAGGCTGGCCACAGTGAGTGCCGACGCAACGCATTCAGTACATAACGATGACGAGCTGTATGTCCGGTGAAGCTGTTGGTGCTATCATTTTCAGCTCTTGTGTTATAAACTCTCAGGCTTCTGTACAAGGCCATTGACGCCAATGCAGCAAACCACGGCCCCATCTACAACTACCGCGTAGAGATCTCCATATTCTTCATCATCTACATCATCATCATCGCCTTCTTTATGATGAACATCTTCGTGGGTTTCGTCATTATCACTTTCCGTGAGCAGGGAGAGTCCGAGTTCAAGAACTGCGAACTGAACAAAAATCAAGTTAGTCTTTTTTTTTCAATAACTTATTACAATGTTCATGGTAGTTAAAAAGCTATTTACCTTAATATTATGTGAAGCCACTGAGTCCACCTTCCCTGTGATACCTGTCCTGCCCTCTACAGAGACAGTGTGTACAGTATGCTCTGAAAGCCAAGCCCATTAAGATCTACATTCCCAGAAACCCGTCCCAGCTAAAGTTCTGGAAGATCATCGCGTCAAGCCAGTTCGAGTACATCATGTTTGTCCTCATTCTTCTCAATACTCTCACCTTGGCTGTGCAGGTACAGTTCTCGAGTGGCCTCTGTGGCCAGTCATAAAGGACACATAATGGATGTCACAACAGGAATAAGATGACAATGTGTTTGTTTATAACTGATCGAAGATGCATGGTTTGGGGGAGATATGTTACCCTTTTATGTCGATGAAAGGTAATGTGCTACTGCCTGTCTCTGTGCTCTCCTTCAGCATTATCAGCAGTCTAAACTGTTCAACTCTGTCATGGACATCCTCAACTTGATCTTCACTGCCCTCTTTACTGTGGAGATGGTCATCAAGCTACTGGCTCTCAGAACACATGTGAGTTCAACAGGCTTTTAGTTGACAAATTTTCACATCAATACTGTGTTCTAAAATAATATTCTAACATATGTTATATTGTTCTGTTGCAATTTTCTAATATTGCATTCTATTGACTGTGTGTGTGTATATATGTGCATATATGTGTGTGTTTGTTTATCTTTGTTTCCAGCAATATTTCATTGATGCTTGGAACACTTTTGATGCTCTGATCGTAGTGGGCAGCGTGCTGGACATCATGGTGTCAGAGCTCAGTGTGAGTACTCTGTGTAACTAACTATTACTCACTCTAACATCATCAACTATTTGTTTACCTCAAGGAAACAAGATACCTCTAAAACGCTTGGAAGGCAAGCCCGCACTCACAACGTGTACAGTTAATTATTGTAACATACAGTGTCAAGATCTGTCTAGCAAAGAAATTGCATTATATTACTACTGTTTAGGCCACAGCCAGTAAAGCTGTAGGGTGTTTATATATGCTCTGATATCTGATGTATATTCTCTGTTTTCTTCTTGATTCTGTAATCGCTGAAAAAAATCTCATCGATCCAGGGAGGAGACGAGGATGGAGAAGTAAGACAACAATATGGACAAAACTTTTTTCCCTCTCTTTCTCCCTCTGTCTTTCTCTCTTGCTTCTCTAGTTCCTTCTCTCTCTCTCTCATTCTCTCTCTTTCTTTATCTCTATCTCTCTTGGCTACTCTGTCGTTTTTGTCTGTTTCTCCATAATTTGTGTGAAACAAGCTTGTGTTGTTTAACCCTCTGTGTTTTTCTCCAGGCTGTCGAGGCTGCTGTCAAAACTGTCGCAGTGGCGGGGGCTCCAGCCGGGGCCAAGAAGGAAAGTGGAAAGGTGTCCATCACGTTCTTCCGTTTGTTCAGAGTCTTGCGATTGGTCAAGCTACTCAGTAAAGGGGAGGGCATTCGAACCCTCCTCTGGACTTTCGTCAAGTCGCTCCAGGTCAGTGATATACCCTGACAGAAGCCAAGACAGACATTCAGAGAGACATACCTACGCACCAACACACTATCACTTAGATTTTGTTAATTAAATGTGGTTTCTACCTCTCCTATTGCACAGGCCTTGCCATATGTCGGCCTCCTCATTGCCATGATCTTCTTCATCTATGCTGTGATTGGTATGCAGGTGGGTCTACTCACACATATTATGACACCTGGCTAAAGGTTTTCAGCTGCCGCTTGTCTCAGTCTGGCCTGTTCTCTCTCATTTTGCAGACGTTTGGAAAGATTGCAATAGATGACAACTCACATATCAACCGGAACAACAACTTCCAGACCTTCTTCATGTCCGTGCTGCTCCTCTTTAGGTACAATCTTCCTCCATTTGATACTGTCTCCTTTTGACACCAAACTCTCCACTTTCATCATTTCATTTTTTGATTTACCATAGTTCTCTTCCCTCCCTTTCCTCTTATTTACCCTCCTCACTTACCCTTCTCAGTCCTAACATGCATATCTCTTTCAGTCCTGATGTGTATATCTCTCTCAGTCCTGACATGCATATCTCTTTCAGTCCTGATGTGTTTATCTCTCTCAGTCCTGACATGTATATCTATCTCAGTCCTGATGTGTTTATCTCTCCCAGTCTTGACATGCATATCTCTCTCAGTCCTGATGTGTTTATCTGTCTCAGTCCTGACATGTATATCTCTCTCAGTCCTGACATGTATATCTCTCTCAGTCCTGACATGTATATCTCTCTCAGTCCTGATGTGTTTATCTCTCTCAGTCCTGACATGTGTATCTCTCTCACTCCTGATGTGTTTACCTCTCAGTCCTGACATGTATATCTCTCTCACTCCTGATGTGTGTATCTTCCTGTAGGTGTGCTACTGGAGAGCAGTGGCAGGAGATCATGCTGGCAGCACTGCCAGGGAGACGCTGTGACCCTGAGTCAGACTTTGAGCCCGGGGAGGAGAACATGTGTGGAAGTAACCTGGCCTACATCTACTTCATCAGCTTCTTCATGCTCTGCGCCTTCCTGGTGAGATGCCAAGGCTGAAGGAGAGGGAGGATTCAGGCCAGCCTGAATTAAGTTAAGGGATGTTGATCGCGGACATTTTAAAGCAGACCATCTGTGACTCATCCACACTGGGTTCCTCTTCTCAGATCATTAACTTGTTCATTGCTGTCATCATGGACAACTTTGAGTACCTGACCAGAGACTGGACTGTGCTGGGTACTCATCACCTGGACGAGTTCAAGAGAGTCTGGTCCGATTATGACCCCGAGGCCACGTAAGAGGCCACACTCTCTGTCTCTTTTTTATTCATTTGAAGTAATATATTATCAACCCTGTCAAATGAATAAGGTAGACCTCCTGTCCTCTGTCTCCCATTTTCAACTCTCCTCCTCATCCATCCCTCCATTCTCTCATGACTTTTGTCCACCTTTCCATTTGCTTACAGAGATGTACATGTGGTGCTGTGTGTTTGTGTTGCAGAGGTCGAATCAAACATATCGATGTGGTCACTATGCTGCGCAGGATCCAGCCCCCCCTTGGTTTTGGAAAACTCTGCCCCCATCGTGTGGCCTGCAAGGTAGAGCACATCACTGCCCTGTTCTGTTCACTCGTGCTAAACTTGTATTTGTGGCCAAAGCATGGATCGTAGAAACGCTACAAAAAAACACACCTCGAACAAATAAGCTTGCTATTTGCTCATAGAGTATGATGTCATGCTCCTGCGGAAAAAAAGCTGGCCAATCAGCAGACTAGAAAAGGGTGAGCTGGTTAATCAGCGCTCTACTCGCATGCCTCCCACAACATTCTGTTACCACTTCTTTGGAAGGAAAACTATTTCACTCAAATTGTATAATCAATCAATTGCATTATAATCAACATATTATTTTTTTGCATGTTTGAATGCCTAATATGTGTCATAAATTGTGCGGTGCAAATGATATTCTTAGCGTTTAGTTTTTATTATTCAAGTCAGACCCATACATAGAAGCCCATATAATCTTGTGAGACTGAACGTGTTACCAAACCTTTCTCTTGGGAAATTACTATTTTTTAACGTGTGGAAATAGTCCAATGTGTACATATTTACTCTCACTGTCTTGGCTGCCTGTCCTCATCTTCCCCCTGCCAATCCAATTAAGAACCCCCCCCCTCCCCTTCCTCCCTCTGACTCTAATTCATCTGCTGGCTTGTCCTGTCAGAGGCTGGTTGCTATGAACGTGCCGCTGCACAGCGATGGGACAGTGACATTCAACGCCACCCTGTTTGCGCTGGTCAGAACCTCACTCAAGATCAAGACTGATGGTCAGTCAGGTCACTCACACATCATATTTCAGGGCCGTGGTGCATTGCGTCCTTGTAGTCCGGTGTTTTCACGGTCCTGGTTCTCTCCACTAGGGCCCGTTGACCAGGACAACGAGGAGCTCAGGGCCATCATTAAGAAGATATGGAAACGCACTAAACCCAAGCTGCTTGAAGAGGTCATTCCTCCCCCCAGAGGTAAACCACAGAAGTGCCCATTCATCCAACATACAGAGACATGTTTTTATTGGGCAGAACCTGACCTGCATATTTTAGAAACACCTTTTGCAAAATGTTAAATTTAAATATAATCAGGGAATGTTAGAAACTGTAAAGTACTTTTCTGAGAAATTATAAGAAGAATGCTAATCCTAATACTCCAGATCATGCCATTACAGTTAAACAACATGCAATATAGGGGAAGCTCTACATTATTGATCTGTGTAATTGTTATGATTTTGTATGATATTGCTGAGAGGCAAAGAATACATTTGGGTTACTAGTTTGCAATTTTAATGTATTGATCTACTGGAATTGCTAAAATGCAAACTTCCTCTTTAATCAGCTTGGAATCAAAATATTAGTCCGTTGTGCATTATTGTTTTTGCTGGCAGTTGTTTTTTTTTTATTTATTAATTTGCCATTTTTTCTGGTATAATATTGTTTGAATTTGTATGTTTTGAATAGGGTAATATATTTTACAAATACTTTTCCAGTTTTACAAAAGTTTTGCAGTTTTGTATGACATTATTCTAAAAATGCTTACATGGGATTGGTCAAAACTGTATAATCATGTACAGCACTACTCTATGACCACATGAAATCTTATGGCACATTGTGGTTTTATTTTTTATTGTTTAATATTTATTTTGGATTTTCCTGACTCAGGGGAAGAGGTTACTTGTGGAAAGTTCTATGCCAGCTTCCTGATCCAAGACTACTTTAAAAAGTTCCGCAAAAGGAAAGAGAGGGAGAGGAAGAAGAAGGGTAAAGACAAGAAAGACTCTCTCCAGGTATACCAGTTACTGGTTTTGAGTTGTTCTGAATGTTTGGTCTCTTTGTGTGGGTGTGTCACAATGTGTGTGTTTGCGTGTCCCTTCAGGCTGGGCTCCGGTCTCTACAGGCTCTGGCCCCTGAGCTGCATCTGGCCTTGGCAATGGAAGGAGAGGATGAGGAGGGGCTTGAGGGTATAGACGGAGAACTGGATGAACATTTCTTCAAGGTTAGAGCACCTCTCAGTGACCATCATTGGCTTGTCCGAATCGTGTTAAATTGACATTAAATAAGCAAATGCTGTACAAAATGTGAACCTAGATGTTTTTAGTATTTACAACAAACCACAGCTGACTGTACCTGAAAGCCAATCCCTCCGTTTCCCCCTCCCTCCAGAATGACAACGTTTTTGAAGATCCTGGCGCCTCTACCACAAACACTCGGTCCAACACTCCCATGCCGTCGGACACAGAGGAGGGCATGCCCTCCTTTATGGAGCCCTTTGTCGAGCCCAATATATTCAGCGAGGTGGTGACCGTACAGCCACTGACAGCAACCCAGAGTCCAGAGTCAGTTCACATATCCTTTGAGGTGGTGACGGAACAGCCCTCAAAATCTGAGATCCTCCCTCCACCAGAAGAAATACCAGCTCCACCACCGCCTCTGCCGGCACCGGCCGCTTCCCCACCAAAAGCCCCGTCCCCCCCTCCACCAGCAGAAGCACCACCCGAACCTAAAGTTGTGTCCCCGCCACACATGGCTGTCCAGTCGCCACCTCAGATAGTGTTAGCCCCGCCAGAATCAGAGGCAACTCAAGTGATCTTAGAGACAGCCCCCCCACCTCCGCCACCAGAGCCTATGACAGAGGTTGGAGGGGGGGAGGAGACGTACGCTGCACAGCAGGTGTATTACCCAGAGTACCCGATGGGCGTTCCAGCCAATGACAGGTGAGCGGACAGAGGTCTTTGTTAAAAGTGGTTCCGTTGTAGAGCGAGAGAGGGCCGTATCCTAAGCAGCTCAGTGGGTGCGTCAACTGCCAGGTTTGTGGGTTTGATTCACATCGGGGACCAGTATGAGAAAAAAGTATGAAATTCTATGCCCACCTATTTGCTGCGAGTCGATATGACTGTCCGTCGATAATGACTATAATGGGAAAATGTTTGTGTGTGCAACATGTTTTCATAGGTTTTCTCTTACCTCCGTCTTCACAGGTATGTGTGCCAGGATCAGCCTGCGGCCTTTCCTGTCACACCAGAGTACGTGCAGAGTCCCGCTCCCAATGGGAGTGCAGCAGGTCCGTCCTACGCTAATGGCAACGCCATTAATGGGAACAACTACAACGGCTCCGTGAATGGAGGCAGCATCAATGGGAGTAGCATGAGTGGCTACACCAGCAATGGCTACAATGGAAATGGTCACAGTGGCAACGGCCACAGCAATGGGTTCCAGCAGTACATGCGAAGACGTATCCTGCCCCCCACCCCTGCAGGCAAAGATTAAAGCGTCTCGTTGTTCCTCCTCAGAAACCAGTAGAATCAGTAGGAATAGAACTAAGAAGTCCCATTGACTGTCTTTGTTATTTTCCAATTTATTTTCCCTTCCAGGTCGAAAGCCGCCCTCCTTTAATATCCAGTGTCTGAAGGCACAGCACAGCGCGGATGACATCCCTATCCCTGGTACATACCAGGGAAACTCTCCTCCATGCAGATCCAGACTGGTAAGATACACACATAAATAACAAGACAAATTCGCATAAGAATAAGGAAACAAATTCGGAAACAAATTCTCCCAACAGATCAGATATACATTTTGAGCAGGTTTCACGTATTTTGCAATGTGGAATTTAAATCTGTTAAATGCAATCACAGAAGAATATTAGCGTGTTCATCCTCTTGACGTTGTTCTTGGTTCTCCTCCAGACCCTGGACTCCCGCCGTAGCAGTGTCTCGTCCATGTCCTCAGCGTCCTGGGCCAACAACGGAGGCCCTGCGGGGTTGACGCCAGGAACGGACGCGTCAGCAGCATCCTCAACTGCGGCCAAGAGAGGGCGTCTGCTCTACGCCCCCATAATGCTTGTCGATGAGACCGGGGGCACCCAGCAGATGTGGGGAGACCGGGGTCACGCCACCTCCAGCCTCCCTGCGGTTACAACTAGGCCCAGCGGCTGGTACCCCGGAGCACCGACGCTCCCCGGGCCCACACACCCGAACAGGAGCTACACCAACGGCAGGGTGCCCTCCCAGATCAGCCAAAGCCTCATAGAGAAGGGGAGTGCAGACAGCCTGGTGGAGTCGGTAAGTGTTTCATTTAGATCTCAAGTCTGCACGTAAGCATTGGGATGAAATCCATTTGTACCCAGTGATGTGCATTCCAAGCATTAGTTATTCAGCATACAAAATATCATCATTATCATCATCTTCATCCGCTTATCCGGTATCGGGTCGCAGGGGCAGCAGCTCCAGCAGGGGACCCCAAACTTCCCTTTCCCGAGCCACATTTGCCAGCTCTGACTGGGGGATCCCGAGGTGTTCCCAGGCCAGTGTCGAAATGTAATCTCTCCACCTAGTCCTGGGCCTACCCCGAGGACTCCTCCCAGCTGGACGTGCCTGGAACACCTCCCTAGGGAGACGTCCTGAGGGCATCCTTACCAGATGCCCGAACCACCTCAACTGGCCCCTTTTGATGCAAAGGAGCAGCGGCTCTACTCCGAGTTCCTCACGGATGACTGAGCTTCTCACCCTATCTCTAAGGGAGACGCCAGCCACCCTTCTGAGAAAACCCATTTCAGCCGCTTGTACTCGCGATCTAGTTCTTTCGGTCATGACCCAGCCTTCATGACCATAAGTGAGGGTAGGAACGAAAATTGACCGGTATATCGAGAGCTTTGCCTTCCGGCTCAGCTCTCTTTTCGTCACAATAGTGCGGTAAAGCGAATGCAATACCGCCCCCGCTGCTCCGATTCTCCGGCCAAGCTCCTGCTCCATTGTCCCCTCACTCGCGAACAAGACCCCGAGATACTTGAACTCCTTTACTTGGGGTAACGCCTCATTCCCTACTCGGAGGAGGCACTCCATCGGTTTCCTGCTGAGAACCATGGCCTCAGATTTTGAGGTGCTAATCCTCATCCCAACCGTGTCACACTCGGCTGCAAACCGGTCCATTGAGTGCTGAAGGTCACAGACCGATGATGCCATCAGGACCACATCATCCGCAAAAAGCAGCGATGAGCTCCCCAGCCCACCGAACTGCAACCCCTCCCCACCCCGACTACGCCTCGATATCCTGTCTATGAAAGTTACAAACAGGATTGGTGACAAAGCGCAGCCCTGGCGGAGGCCAACCCCCACATGGAACAAGTCTGACTTACTACCGAGAACCCGAACACAGCTCTCACTTTGGAAGTACAGGGATTGGATAGCCCTCAGAAGGGACCTCCTCACCCCATACTCCCGCAGCACCTCCCACAGTATCTCCCGGGGGACCCGGTCATACACCTTCTCCAGATCCATAAAAAAAAAAAGATTGACGATGTTTCCCCATCAGCCTCCAGCTCTGCCTTCACTATAGAGGGCGTGTTAGTGGGATTTAGGAGTTCCTCAAAGTGTTCCTTCCATCGCCCAATTACCTCCTCAGTTGAGGTCAACAGTGTCCCATCCTTACTGTACACAGCTTGGATGGTTCCCCGTTTTTCCCTCCTGAGGTGGCGGATGGTTTTCCAGAAGCACCTTGGTGCCGACCGAAAGTCCTTCTCCATGGCTTCCCTGAACTCCTCCCACACCCGCTGTTTTGCCTCTTTCACAGCAGAGGTGGCAGCCCTTCAGGTCCGTCGGTACACTGCAACCGTCTCCGGAGTCCTCCAGGATAACATATCCCGGAAGGCCTCCTTCTTCAGTCGGACGGCTTCCCTGACCACCGGTGTCCACCAGGGTGTTCGAGGGTTACCGCCCTTTGATGCACCTAAGACCTTTAGACTGCAGCTCCCCGCCGCAGCTTCGGCAATGGAGGCTTTGAACATCGACCACTCAGGTTCAATGCCTCCAACCTCCACAGGGATGCCAGAAAAGCTCAGCCGGAGGTGTGAGTTTAAGGTCTTTCGGACGGGGGCCTCCTCCAGACGTTCCCAGTTCACCCGCACTACCCGTTTGGGCTTTCCCGGTCTGTCCAGAGTCTTCCCCCACCTACTGACCCAACTCACCACCAGATGGTGATCGGTTGACAGCTCCGCCCTTCCCTTTACCTGAGTGTCCAAAACATGCGGCCTCAGATCCAATGACACGATCACAAAATCAATCATCGACCTTCAGCCTAGGGTGCTCTGGTACCACGTACACTTATGAGCATCCTTATGTTCGAACATGGTGTTCGTTATCGATAATCCATGACTAGCACAGAACTCTAACAACAAACGACCACTCAAGTTCAGATCAGGTAGGCCGTTCCTCCCTATCACGCCTCTCCAGGTGTCTCCATCATTGCCCACGTGCGCGTTGAAGTCCTCCAGCAGAATTATGGAGTCCCCTACTGGAGCCCCATACAGGACTCCATTCAGGATCTCCAAGAAGGCCAAATACTCCGAACTGCTGTTCAGGGCATATGCGCAAACAACTGTCAGTGTTTTCCCCCCCACAACATGTAGGTGTAGGGAGGCGACCCTCTCATCCACCGGGGTAAACTCCAACATAGCGGCACTGAGCCGGGGGCTTGTGAGTATCCCAACCCCCGCCCGGCGCCTCACACCCTGGGCAACTCCAGAGAAGAATAGAGTCCATCCCCTATCCAGGAGTACAGTTCCAGAACCGAGACTGTGCGTGGATGTAAGCCCCACCAGATCTAACCGATAGCGCTCCACCTCCCCCACAAGTTCCGGCTCCTTCCCCCACAGAGAGGTGACGTTCCACGTCCCCAGAGCCAGCCCCGGCCGCCCGGGTCTGGTCCGTCGAGGCCCCTGGCCTTCACTGCCACCCATATGGCAGCGCACCCGACCCC
>JACXGI010008258.1:0-25532 GCA_016801175.1 Esox masquinongy
TGAGGGGTTGTTTAATATCATTAAATCTACATAATGATGAGGGGTTGTTTAATACCACTAAATCTACATAATGATGAGGGGTTGTTTAATATCATCAAATCTACGTAATGATGAGGGGTTATTTAATACCCCTAAATCTACATAAAGATGAGGGGTTATTTAATACCCCTAAATCTACATAATGATGTGGGATTGTTTAATACCACTAAATCTACATCATGATCAGGTTTTGTTTAATACCAGTAAATCTACATAATGATGAGGGGTTGTTGGGCTGTGTTCTGCACGTAATATGGAATTGGATGTCATTTGGGACGCAGAGGGTGCTGGCCGTTAACTGATCTATGCTTTGATTACTGTCATCATCATCGTCGCCTTTCTCTCACCTCCATTTTTCAGAAACAATAGTCTCCATTGTGTCTTTTCAATTCCCAGGTGATCAACCTCTCAGAGAAGAATGATACCCTAACCCAGATGAACCCAGAGGTAAAATGAATACAGCTATTATTGCTCCCTGTTTGTAAAACTCTAGACTACTCAGCTAAAGCCGAGAGAAATAACCCATGCATGGTATCAACATTGATGTATGTGTGTGTATCCCAGGTTTTAAACACGGGCTGGCTGGACGGATTGGCACCATCTCTGGAACAGATGTGTGGTGCGTGTAAAACCATGGAGAACTGGCTACAGTCACACATAAAACATGTACTGGTCATTCACTGCCAGGTAAGAGTGCAACCAGCCCCCCCCCCCACGCATACGTTTGTTTTCCTGTCCTTGAAATCCATGCTCCCCTTCCCATAGCCCGGCGTTACTGAGACATCGGGTTTGGCTATCATTGCGGGGATTTCTCGAGCCCACTCGTATACACGTTGACCTAGATCACATGCACGTGCTCACGGATCACCCCTTCCTATCGCTATGTTTGCTTTTCTCTCCATTGATCTGTTGTTCTTTGTTCATCTCTCCATCATGTGCCGCATGTTTTGATTGGCCTGATGTCTGAATGACCTTCGGATCTGTGTCCCTATCTCCCCCCGTAGGGAGGTCAAGGCAGAGTTGGGGTGTTGGTTGCCACCTACATCCACTTCAGCTGCTTATCAGACAGGTAACAGCGATGCTAACAAACCGTATCATTTTTACCAAATTGCAACCCAAGGAAGGCTAAACTTAGCCTCAGGGATAGTATTGTAAGTGTTTTGGACACGGCCTGCCAAGCAAGTAGGCTGGGGTTTCCACTAGCCCGGTCGGAAAGTTCTAGCCTCAGACATTCCTGGCACATTTCGTGTCCTCTTTGAACAAAGATAGCGTCCTGAATAGATAAGTCATAGAAGAATATACCTTGGTGTAATTTTTAGGAATTTGCATAGATCCCAAATAAACCTGACCTGTCACCCAACCGGCTGACCACATCCTGAAAAGAATGAGAAGCAATATAGAATATTGATAGGCAAAGATACAGAGCCAATGCTACAGTAAAAGCTATATGTATCATAGAAGGAAACCAGCCACAAGGTCTGTCATGTTAGGTTGGAGCTATAGGTCTTTTGGCTTCATACTCCTGAGTTTAAAATATAGTTTGTCATCTTTTATTTAAATATACACGAATACCAAAAATATATGTGCAGTAATAGTTCAATAATAGTTTTTTCACAACATTAATTCACCAGAAATGATTTTGTGTGCATAATCATCCAAATGGAGAATTTCTTTAAGTCAACAGAAGCCAGACCAGCTATTGCTTTCAAAATGAAAATCTGTACCCTTTTTATCTAAATCAATATTCGGAAGAGACGTGATCATCTCCTTTTATAAGCCGGTTGACGTTTGGTTAGCTTATCAATCAAAAAAGAAAGAGAAACGTACTAACAGCATAAGTTCAATTAGTTACATAATGAACATTCAGAGTATATTCAGTTTACCTTGTCAATTTCCATACAGGGAAGCTGAATATGCACAAATGTCCTTCCACGTGGGGAAGTTGTATCTACACACAATGTCCTCTGTAAAAATAAATAGATTATATTATATTTATTATGTTATATTTATTAATATATATTATATTATATATATAATATATTTATATTATATTATATATAATATATTTAAACAGCCTTCTTAATTATTTGGACAGTACAATGTATTTGTTAATACATGACATACAGTATATCTACTCTCAGACACAGGTGCCTTTGAACAATCATTGAGTCATTTCAATACAAAGAGCATACATAATAAATGATGAAGACTTTGTACTGTACTGTTGTCAACCAGTGTTTAGATTTTGGGCAGGGTTCATGTTGTCAGGGCCTACCAGTAGGAAGAAATGCAGAGGCCTATATCCGTCTAAAACCAAACAATTTTTTTAGCTGTAGAGAAACATTGTTGCGTAATACTTCCTGTTATGATCTGATCCATCTCCACGGTGTATCCTTCTGTTCTGTCTCCTCTGAGGGAAGACAGATGTGTGTCCTACCAGAGGTGACTTAAATGTAGGCATCCCTAACCGTGCTCTACTCCCTACCTTGTGCACTATGGACTCTGGTCAAAAGTAGGTAACCACATAGGGAATAGGGTTCTGTGGATGGCATCGGTGGGGCCTCGTAAGCCCAGGGTTGGGTGATCTCAGATGAGCTGGGATCATGGATCATTAGATTTGATTAGATTAGATTCAACTTTATTGTCATTGAACAAGTACAAGTACAGTACAACGAAATGCAGTTAGCATCTAACCAGAAGTGCAAATAGAAGAGGGCTGAAAATGTGCAAGTATTTACAAGTATTAAGTATCAAGTATCATGGAGGGGTCACACCAGGCGGGGATGACACTGACCTCTGGATAAATGCAGGAAAGAGGAAGTGTTTCTTTCCTGTGTGTGTGTGTGTGTGCGCGCGCGTGTGCGCATGCGCGTGTGTGTGAGGGTGTGTTCACCATGCCTGTCAGGTGACAGTGTTGTGAAATTGCTGAGTGTGGAATGCTGATAACATTGTTCCATTCCTCCTAACTCAGTGTCAGCATCCCTGTCTCCACCACAGTCTGTGTGTTTTACTTCTGTATTATTACACTCATTAATACTGTATATGACCATTCAAAATGTCATTAAATTGCAGGTAAAAAATATGTATATTTAAAAGTGTTACAATGGATCTGAATTAAATGTGTCTCCGTCAGTGCAGACCAGACTGTAGACAATGTGTGTGTCTCCCTCAGTGCAGACCAGACTGTAGACTAAATGTGTGTCTCCCTCAGTGCAGACCAGACTGTAGACTAAATGTGTGTATCTCCCTCAGTGCAGACCAGATTGTAGACTAAATGTGTGTCTCCCTCAGTGCAGACCAGACTGTAGACTAAATGTGTGTATCTCCCTCAGTGCAGACCTGGCTCTAGACCACTTTGCCATGAGAAAGTTCTACAATGACAAAGTATCATCCCTGATGTCTCCCTCACAGAAACGGTAAGAAATTGCCTCAGAGCAGCTAATTCTATTGGTTGACCAGATAAAATTCAACTTTCATGTCTGCAGGGAGATTTTAATGTGTCATCGTGGCTGTGACCTTTCTTCTAATGGAGTTTTACCTCACATTACAGAGGTTAACGATGAGATTTAGGTTTTTAAATCACTCTCGCTATCTCACCTCTGGACTCCTCCCTCTTTTCCCCCACTCCAGATATGTGTGGATGTTCAGTAGTCTGCTGAAAGGAGTGATGAAGATGAATCCTTCTCCTCTCTTCCTCCACTGTGTCCTCCTTCATGGCATGCCCGTCCTCACTCCTGAGGGAGGTAGAATCAGTGAGAGAAACACCCTAGTACAGTACAAACTCTCATTTCAAACCCATACACAACACACTGTGTACAGATATACAACCCTTTTTGTTGCGCTGCCTACTGATCTCTCTCTTTATTTCCATTTGTGTTTGTGTGCAGGTCGCCGTCTGTTCTTGAGAGTGTACCAGAACCTGCAAGCTGTCTGCACCTCAGCAGTCCAGTGAGATGACTCTTCCACTACGACACATTCAGGCTATGCTTTTTAACTGCACGCTCCAATTCTGGTAAACCAGCAGTGTTAATAAAAGTGTTTTATCTTTGTGTCACAGTCAAGTCGGTCCAGGACACACGGACTGTGTTTACTTTGTACTCCAACCGGCTCAGCTGCTGAAGGGTGACATCATGGTGAGTAATAGTCCCCTTATAGAAACACCGGGCACTTACCAGCCCGTGCAACATTGTAACAGCAGATACTGTCTGTATACATGGATTTAAACCCACCTGGTAATGGGACAGGATGACTGTATGAACCTTTCAGACAGTCAAATGAGGTCTCTCTCTGCTATGGCTCAGGTGGTGTGCTACAATAAAAACCCTGAGGCTGCAAGCCGAGAGGTGATTTTCAGGCTCCAATTTCACACAGGCATTATCCACGGACACCCTCTGCTATTCCCAAAGCAGGACCTCGACATAGCCTATAAAGGTATAGTAACAGTTGAGGTTTTGAAGCCTAATTTCAAAGACCTGTTTTGCCACATACAGCCTCTCTCTCTCTCTCTCTCTCTCTCTATTTTTGTCTCTTTTTACAAATATTGTCAAAGGCTAACCTTGATCCAATCACCAGGTGGTGATTGCAGGTGTGAAATACACACCAAAGCAAACACGCCCCCACAAGCGCTATCTCAGATGCTCATGCAATCACCCACACACAGATGTTCAGTTTCTCTTCCTTTTCCAGATCCGAGGTTTCCAGTCGATGGGAAGGTTGAGCTGATGTTCTATGATAGTTCCGAGAAGATGCCAGGTAATTCCTGTCCATCGTTGTAGTCAGCATAATCGGGAACTCTCAACGCCCCCCCCCCGTCAATGAACACCCACCTGGAACAGCACTACATCTGGTGTGACTGATTAGCCCCCAACAAGCCTGGCCGCCCTGCAGTCACTCATGGTGGTAGTCATTGTCATAGCCAGTCACGCAGGACTGTTGTACCTGCCGGGCCAAGCAGAATAGACACATCATGACTCAGTTACAAAGAAAACCATTCCTTCTAGGAGCTTCAGCGTTGTTCACCGGACTTGTCAGTGTCTGAAAAAACACACCCATACTTATTTTTCCAGTTCTCACCATATGTGTGTGTGTAAGCGGAAAAGTTTGATGACTCCAGGCTAGCTTGCCCAAATCTAATGGTCCAGCCTTCCTGTGCCTCCCTGCTCTGGCCAGAAGGGGGCAGTATACAGCTCACTTCACAGTCTGAGTGGTTATTTCCTTAGGGGGCTAAAATACTGTATGTGTGGTGGCGCGCGCGCACACACACACACACACATACACACCCACTCCCACACCCACACTGATACTTTTCAACTCAATAGGAAACAAAGATTAATATAATACACACATCACCCACCAATGCTGTTCTCAGATACAGGCAGGAAAAGAGATAACAGAACTGATACAGAGCCCTAGATTCAGCCAGCCAATAAAAAGGATCCACACCCACACAAACATTGTGCGCACGTTTAATCACTTACCCACGTATACACACACACACACACACAGACACACACTCATACACACATCAAAACCCTGAAATAAGTAATTCTTCCTCATTGACTCTAAAATGTTGAAAGTAATATAAATTGTGTTCCATAGGGATCTGCTGATTTTGTTCCAGTGTGTATGTGTGTGTGTGTTTGTGTGTGTGTGTGTGTGTGGGTGTAACCGTGCACATTGCCGGGCTGTTGCTGAACAAACCCATGACCCAGGCAGCCTGTAACCCTCGTCGGTGTCTCTCTGATTGTGTCTACATGGTTGTTCCCGTTCCCTGAAGGAATCAGTTGCTGGAAAAACGGACCCTCTGTGATCGTCGATTATGACACCTTGGATCCACTTGTTCGACGGGACTCCTATGAAGGCATCTGTCCAGACAGAACAGGTATTGTAACATGACAATCCTTTTCAACATGGCCCGACTTAAAGGTGCATTACAGGACATGTTTTTATTTTCTACAAATATGGTACAAAGTAGATGACATACTACATAGCCGTTCTGGCACTTGAACACTTCTTTTAAAACTGCTGGTCGAGATAACAAGAAAGCACAGTAGCGCCTCACAGAAAACGTTTGAATTTGAAGAAGCAGTTCAGTAAATGCAAAAGCGCTAGTGTGGCTTCTTGCTGTCAGTACCCAGGATGTTTTTTTTTCTTTTTGGGTAGCTGTACCCTGTCTACAAGTCTCTGTTTGCACTTAATAATTAAAACGGGGTTCACAAGTAGCTGTTAGGTTGGCGAGAGGGTTCCTGGAGACCCTGATAATTCTGTCTAACCCTAAACCTTGACCAAATATCAATTCCATTACATTTTTACGAGCCTCACCTTCAGACCACTGTATTAACATAGCCGTTCTATAGCTGCTTGTTATTTTGGTTTTATTCCCTAATTAGGGATTAGGGAACACTTCGTTTACTATAGGATATCTATGGAGCGGTCATGGGAATCTGGTGACATTCTGATTCCAGTCCAATGGTATGACATACTGGGATTATGATGAGGCTGTGGAACGGCAGGCCGGTCTGCCATCAGACACTTCAGTTTTACCAGTGTCTCCATGGGAGTAGTAAAGAGGTCCTAAGAACAGTAACTGGACTGCACACATTCCACAGCTATGGATTTACAGCTGCTACTTTCTTGGGAGGGTTTTCAGTTAGGGTGGATGAAAACACACTGGCGCATGGAAATACCCAGGCGCACACACAGACAGCTGCATCAGTCACAATAGATGGTGACTGAGGTTGGAGTCCCAGCTGTTTTATACCAGGTCTAAATCGGCATAGAGCAGCCATGTAATTTAGACAAACTGGGCACTGGGAAACAATGTGGCAAAACACCACGCAGTGTTACGAGCGTGTGAACACAGACGCCGACAGACACGCACATTCGCAGAAACACATGCTTGCACGCACACCTGCGCATGCATACACACACACACACACGCACACCTGCACATGCATACACACACACACGCACACACACGCACACACACACACACACGCACACGCACACACACACGCACATGGTCTGTGAGAAAAAGGGTGCCAGCCTAGGAAAAAAACACTGAGAAGAATGTTGCTCTTAGCAGCAGATGGTTCTGTTTTACCCCCCTTCTCAGGCACCCTTTAAAGTATATCACTCCCTCTATCCTGCTCTCACTTTACCTTTCACATCTTTCCCTCTCACTCTCTCTGCTTTTCACGTTTCCCTCTCCCCTCTCTCTCTTTCTCTCTTCTGTCTCTCCTCCCCCTTCTCTACTTTGTCCGGTTCAGGTTGCCATCAGTTCATCTACCGCCCCCCCAACACACACACACAAACCTCTCAAGACCCAACCCCCATGTTTACATTCCCCTTGACATATTTGGGCAGCTCAAGGTTTTCCATGTGTGGTTTGTGTTTATAAGTATAAACTTCAGCTTTCTGGATGCTGGGAATAGAATAATCCTTCCTTCACCCTTTCTCCACAAGTACACATAAAGCCACGCAACTCTGTTACCTGTGTCCAGAAGTGCCAAGAAAGATCCAGACAGAGGGAGGGACCCGGAGCAAAACAGACAGGACACAGTTCGCTGGGTGGGCGTCCAGCGCAGAAAGAATCAGTAGGAGAGTTGGAATGACATATTTCAGTACAACAGAAGAGAGAGAAGGGGTGAGTGAAAAGAGAGAGAAAACAGAGACAAAAGGATATGGAGAGAGAGAGAGAGAGAGAGAGAGAGAGCGTAGGGGTACCCAGGGGGGCAGTTATCACCTCTAGAGAAAGAGAGAAAGAATGTTTCTCAGCTAGTCTTCCTTTAGCAGCCTGAGAGACAGAAGACAGGAGAGACAGAAGACAGGAGAGACAGAAGACAGGAGAGAACCTCCATACACAACATGGTCCTATGGGTACCACTCTTTTCTCTCTCTCTCTGTTTTCACTTCTTCTCCTCTTTCTTGAATACTATAATTTTTCTCTTTCTTGATGTTTTTCACATTTGTCCTCTTGGTTCCTTCCTACTTACATTTCGAAGGCGTGCCTTGCATGTTGTTTCCAGATGTAGTGATGATGTCTGTGTATAGTCGGTTGTGTGTGTTGGTGCTGGAGGTTTCACCGTTGGTTCTAGTGAATGAAAGTAGCGTGTGGTTCAGTGTAACTTACTGGGTGTAGTTTTAGCGTGTGGAGCAGCTCCTGTGTTGAGTGAGGAGGGATGTTAACATGCTGCCGTGTGTTTGTGTTTGTGTGTACTTGTGTGTTTAAGATGATGGGCGGTGTCTGTTAAACCAGCTGTGATGCTTTACAGTGTACGTCTGGTCTGGAATGTGAGATCTCGCTGGACTCAGAAGATTTCACTTATCATTGTTTGTGTGTTTGTGCATGTCTGCCAGTTTGCTATGATAGATTTCATCCATCTGGAGATTGTGCTGGCTCTGTAAAAATCTGCACGTTTCAGGTTATCATGTTGTACTGGTAGAGACATATGAATCTCTCATTTCATTTAAATGAAACTAATTTTATTTCAAGTGACATGTTTTTTGAATGAGACAATAGGTTCATACTGTATATGATGCCTTATTTCCCATTATAGTCCTATAGACTTAGTCAAAAGTAATCCACAATAAAGAAATTCATTTTGGATTCACACCAGCTTTAATTCCTGAAACGTCTCTGAGGAAGAGGAATCCAGATGTTCCAGAACAGAAGATGTCTCTTGGGAGCCTAATCTCTAAAGTCAACATCCAGTGTCCTTTTATAGCATGGTTATTGTGTTTAATGTAGCTGTTAATGAAAACATAATCTCCAAAACAAACATTTTTCAGGAAATGGAAAAATACATCTTTAATTTCCCAGACATCGATCTATGGGAAGACATTAAAAGCTACAAGATTTTCTTTAGACGGGATGTGTGGATGTGTTTGTAACAGCATTTAATGATTTGATTTTGTCTCACATTTGTCTTACAGTAACAGTTCCCAGATCCCCCCATATTTTATCAATTTTGATAGGTTTGTTAATGCTCTAAAGCTTTGTTATCTGTCATATCAGAGCCCAGGTAGAGGGAGGTGTACTTTGCCAGACATATTCTTTCCATGACACACACACCCAAACACTCACAACGCAGCGTAGAACCCACACAAAGACCCTGCTATTATCTAGATGGATTGGTCTGGTCTGGAGATAAGGAGAACATCTGTCAGGTGTGTGTATCTTTAGCAGACCAGGACTCTGTGTGTTTCTCAGGATGACTCAGCAAAGAACATGAGGGTTGTTTAACTGGTCATCCTTTCTGTCTGAGTAATCCATATTATGGCTGACAGTCTTTCTCTTCTTTTCAGATCTGCCTCTTAGCCCGGTTGATGCCAGACTCTATGTGAGGAAGAGGAGCACTGACGAAGGAGGAGCTCTGTTTCCTCCTGCATCCAGTGGCCCAAACCCCGTTAACCTAAACATGTCAACCAGCAGTGACTCAGGTCTCTCTATTGCCTCCCAGTGGAATGGAACGAACCCCAGGAGAGGGCCCAGCCAGGACGAATGTACCCAGCTCAGGAGGGTTCTCTCTGAGGTCAGTCCGGAGCCGGCTCAATGTCCTCCAAAGGACATGGCTGAGCTTCCAGGCTCCAGTAATGGAGGGGGTGGGTTGGAGGGGGAAGGGCAGCGCATCAAAGGGGAGTCGTTGCCTAGCGAGAGGGAGACAGACATACTGGATGACGATGAGGCTAGCCACAAGGCTACTCTGGCCCGGGATAGGCCCAGCGAGGCTAGCATTGGCCTGCTGTCCTCAGGGAGCCTGCCTGAAGCCCAGCGATTGGTCCAGAGTGGAAGAACATACTCCACCCTAACCACCCACACCACCCAATCGTGGATACAGCAGCAGCAGATGGTCGACGCCCACCCGCAAACCTACCCGCACACGGATGAGGAGGAGCCAACCGACAGGCGGCGGCTCATCTCTCCTCCGATCAGTCAAGAGGCCATGTCTTTTCCAGCCACGCCCAGTCGGGGGAGCAGCAGTAGAGAGGCGGTGCTGAGAGTTGTAGTGGGAGGGGTGGGGGGCGGGGAGTCGCCGGTGCTGAATGACAGTGACACAAAGGCTGAACACACTAAACACACACTGCACACCACACGCCCTACACACACACCGCACGATAGACACGCTAAAGAAACGCCACCCGTCTCAGGGGAACCCTGCGGGAAGGAGGAGCTGGCGTTGTTAGCGACAGACATTGATGAATCCATTGAGCAGCTCAACAAGCTGATTTTAGACTTGGACCCCACCTTCATACCTGTCCCCACCCGACACACCCCCCTCCCCTTGTCCCGCTCTGCCTCCCTCTACGCCAATGGGACTAGCCAAATGACCACCCACCCCAATGGCAGCCAATCAGGTGAGAACAGACTGATGTCATATTTACCAGAGTGGGGTTCCATCCCTTGACATTCATATGACATAATATTGATGAGCCATTAATCGCTTCAAATTGTAAAACATGTTTATCCAGTTTAAGATACAATAGAAATCCAGTTGAATTCCAGTCAAAGACAAGGGAAGGCTCTGTCCCTGAATTAAAGCACGCATATTAGGAGGTTATAAGTTGTCATAGTCAAGGGTGTAGGAGCATGGGGGACAGGACGACATGATCGCTAGCAAAAGTAACTTTCCAGTTTGTTTTTTTAGCAACACGTTACTGTATGTTGCATGTTAGCTGGTTAACACTGAGTAGCTCTGGCTGTGCAAAAACCTGATAGTGAATTACTGAAGTGAACCTATTAGCTGCATAAGTACTTGCACAATGTCTTAGTCTGCATTACTTTGTTAGCAATGGAGGTGCCACCAGCAATCGAGAAGAACTAAATATGTTAGTTTTATTCAAAGAAGTGCAAAAGGACCCTGGCAACAGCCTGAACACAACACATCATCCCTGGCAATCTTTCAGCTTAAATATTTTGAATTTCCTCATCGTAACTATGGATCATGTTACAAGTGTTAAGACTTCAGTGCTGTCATAATCATGATGGCAGGCGTGAACAAACAGGCCAGCAGAGAGGGGCAGACAGGTAAGATGGTGAATAGTGCGTCACTAAGCTCATTGGCTGACAGTCAGTCATATGGTGAATCTGTTATTTTGTGAATCTCTCAGATTTTTTGGGATATGATCTTGAATGAAAAAGCAGCTTCTTAAGTCTAGAGGGTATATTGTATCTGTTAACTGTAGGCAGGAGAGAAGCAGCCACAGATAAAAGCCTTTAAAGAGATGGAGAGAGAGGCGTTGTGATTGATGAATTCAGAGTTTTCACACAGAATGTCATCCTCAACAGTACAGTTAGCTTAGAAATAAAATGAGGCATTTTCTCCCAGACACCTGCCAAAGGAAGAAGATGTGCGGAGCTTCACAGTTAGACAATAAATCAAATATCTAACTCTCCTGAAAAGACCAAAATAGCTGAGCTGACTAGTGGCATGTAATTTGGAGGCCAGAAGACATTTAACAGGACTTTTCATCAACTTTCATCGGGCACTTGGTTAGTGAAGAAAAGGTTTCTGGAAATGGTTCTCCTAGTAAAAATCATTTTATTTTTTTTCTGTATTTTTCTCAGATATTTCTATGGCTTATTTGACAATATAGTAGGAAAGCAGTAGAGAGTTTTTGCTGGAAGAGCAGTGGGCTAGATACTCAGGCTGCAGAAACACATTTAACCCAGAGACAGCAGCTCGGACCACTTGACCCCCCCAGGCCACAGTCTTCCAAGCTTCCCATCTGGACAAAGCTTCCTTGTGTTTGCTATTGCTTCTTCTGAAGCTGGGGGAGAATGTTGTCAGCCATAGAAACAATAACAACCATTTACTTCAAGCAATCCACGAACATCAACCTCTGATATGCACTGCAAGGCAAATTTGTTCCTTGTGATGAGAAGAACCTTTGTACTGAGTTTTATGTCTTTTGGTCAAATGAGAGGAGCATTTGCATTTTCAATACTCCTTTATAACGCCACCTTCTGGCCGATCATTGTAAGTGTGTAAATGTTACATCTAAATGTCAGGGCGCATCATTTTCCACATATCATTGGGTCTTTAAGGTACTATTTTTGTGAATGTGTCTGAAGGTGGTGTTTGGAGACATTAGCCGTGATAGGTGTGAATGTGTCTGAAGGTGGTGTTTGGAGACATTAGCCGTGATAGGTGTGAATGTGTCTGAAGGTGGTGTTTGGAGACATTAGCCGTGATAGGTGTGAATGTGTCTGAAGGTGGTGTTTGGAGACATTAGATAGTGTTAACACTAAGGAATACGTCTGTAGTGTGTGACATTAGATTTAGCTCAGTCAGATGTATAAGTTTGTCCCTCCTTTTTGTCCCTCCTTTTCCTTCTTTCAGTCCTGAGGTGGTACAGTCTTCTATAGCAGAGAACACTACAATACATGGATGAGATAGTGTTGCCTCCGACATAGAGGAATGACAAAGATGAGTCAAGGGTTATCCAACACAACAGGCTATTGGCATGGAACACGTTCAGGGTCTAAAATCAATGTATTCCAGCTGTGTTTGTATTGATTTAAATTCTTCAGGCCATAATTAGTTGAATGGAGTACACCGGTGTGTAATCTAAGTGTTTTACATGATTTCAGGTTAAGTACACCAGTCTCTTGGAGTTCCCACAGTTTGTTTGTACAATTCCTAACAAAACTACACAAAGAACACAAAGAATAAGGTTCTTCGAAAGCACCACTCAGGGCTAAGATAAAAGAACTTTCCAAGGCATTGAATATTCCTCAGAGAACCGTTAAGTCCATTTTGAAAATATTTGGAGAATATGGCAAGAACTGTGAATGTGTCTAGAACAGGTCACCCTCAAAAAATGAGCTGGTAGGGTATTGGTCAGGGAGAACACCAAGGCATATGTGAGATTCTGAGAATAAATTAAAGAAGATTTTATGGTCTGATGAGACTAAAATATAACTGACCTCAATGCTTTTGACCTCAATACTTTTGACCTCAATGCTTTTGACGTCAATGCTTTTGACCTCAATGCTAAGCACTATGTTTGTCACAAGCCTACCATTGCACATCATTCTCAGAACATGATCCATAACGCAAAGCATGGTAGGGGCAGCATCATGCTGTGAGGATTCTTCTCTGCGTCGGGGCCTGGGCGGCTTCAGAAGATAAGGGGAACAATAGATGTAGCAAACTACCGAGTAATCCTTGAAGAAAGCCTGCTGAAGACTGCAAGAGACCTGGGAACTGGAAGAAGATTTATCTTCCAACAGGACAATACAGCCAAAGCCACACTGGAGAGGCTTAAAAACAAAAAGGTCAATGTCCTGGAGTGGCCCAGTCAAAGCCTTGACCTCAATACAATTGTGAATATGAGGAAAGACTTCAAAATTGCTGTTCACCAAAGGTCCAACTTGACCGAGTTTAAGCAATCTAGCAAAAGAGAAGAAAGAAGAATGGGCATACATTGCTGTGTCCAGATGTGCAAAGAGGCTTATCCAAATAGTCTCATGGTTGTAATTACGGCCAAGGTGCCTCTACCAAATATTGACTTAAGGGGGTATATACTTATACAATCAATTAATTTCTCTCTCTCTCTCGTTCTCTCCATTTTATGTTTAATGGGTTACATTTTTTCAAAAAATGTAACATGTTAAACTGTAAGTAACACACAGACACACATCACTGATAAACCCCAGTCACTGCAAGTAGTATTGTCATGCCTCACTGGCTCCTCCCCTCCTCAGCTGCACTTCAAAGCTTGCTGTCATGGTGATATGAATCTGGCTGCCATGGTGATATGAATCATTGTAAGTTACTGCTAGGCCCAAGGTGGGGTGTTCGAAAAGGTGTCTGGAATTTCCATGCCTTTTCAGTGAGTGATTGGTCTCTAAGGTAGATATGGAAACAACCTCTTTCCATTCTAGATTCCCAAACATTCCATGATGTTTTCAGCCCATCATCTAGGACTGGGGACCAACTAATCAGGGACTTTTCAGTCCATCATCTAGGACTGGGGACCAACTGATCAGGGACTTGTTTTCAGTTCATCATCTAGGACTGGGGACCAACTGATCAGGGACTTGTTTTCAGTCCATCTGGCTAGGACTGGGAACCAACTGATCAGGGACTTGTTTTCAGTCCATCTGGCTAGGACTGGGGACCAACTGATCAGGGACTTGTTTTCAGTCCATCTGGCTAGGACTGGGGACCAACTGATCAGGGACTTGTTTTCAGTCCATCTGGCTAGGACTGGGGACCAACTGATCAGGAACTTGTTTTCAGTCCATCATCTAGGACTGGGGACCAACTGATCAGGGACTTGTTTTCAGTCCATCATCTAGGACTGGGAACCAACTGATCAAGGACTTGTTTTCAGTCCATCTGGCTAGGACTGGGAACCAACTGATGAGGGTCTTGCCCAGCTTACCCCCTGTTTTTGTGCTGCTCATATGCACTTCTCGCTCTGTCTGTCTCTCTACCTCTCAATTTATTTTCAAATCATTTGAAGGGCTTCATAGAGGAAAATATATAAGAAATAAAGAGATTTTGGTTAAATTTACAATGTTTGTGCTCTACTGGTAATTGATACTGTGGATACAAAGTCTCAATTGGGTCTGTCCAATATTATGAATTTTGGTTGGTCAGTGGACCTACAAACTCAATGACCCTGTTTTACAACAGATCTTCATTAGAATACTGTATGTCCTTTTCCCCGCCATGGTCCCTTGTGCCAAAGCAGCTCTCTCAGATCAACAACAGCCTGGTTGAAGATGTCCGTAGCGTTGATGTTTAGGCTGAGGTGGGTCTTTTCTGAGTCGTTATTCTTACAGTGTAATCAGTGTTGTTGTGGTTGTTATTGTTGTTGGCGTGGCCTGATGAGATGGCTATTTTTGAGGTCTTCTAAAATAGAAGATATGTTATGTTGTCTTAGGATGGTTGAGCTTAGAAATGAATACAGCAATGGGACTGGGTTTACACCACAGTAATGTTCCTTTGGTGAAGCCATGGGTGTTGGACGGTTAAGATGTTTGTGGTTTTGGTCAGTAGAGGTCAGTAATCGGCTCTGATTTGAATATGAACAGGGGGTTAATAATCTATTCCAAGGGTATTACCCTACGAGGTCCAGAACCTGCTAATTTTCTTTTCTACCTCATCATTAATTCCACCCGCATGGTGTCCCAGGTCTAAATAAGTCCCTGATTAGAGGGTTGCAATAAAAAAATGGAGAGGAACTGTCTTTGAGTTCCAGAGTTAAGTTCTTTTAAGGTTTATTCTATATTCTCTTTGGTTAAAAGGACCCATATGAACAATCCTGCCTCTAACATCTGCAAGACGGAATTCAAGCAATGACATGACTTCTCCTCCCCATCCAGTATATGTATCTTAAGACGAAATAGCTGTTTATTCTGTGATTTTGTTCAGTTTTCCCAAATTGTCAAATAGGAGGTGTTATTTCTGTAATAATCTAGTTGATTTCTCTGTGTTTATTGAATAGCACTGTTTTATGTTTTTAAGGCCCTGCCATTTCAGGATTCCACTGTTGGGTGCCCAGTCCTTTGAACAGTAGGGAGGTTTAAGTGCTTATATTTAAATTGTCTTTGTTTTTTTCTGTTTCTCTGTTTTCAGGAAGAAATCACATACAGGCAAGCGATGTCACAGATTACCCAGACTTCCATAGTCCTGGTTGGGGAGGAAACCAGACATTTCAGAACTTTCCGGCATTCTACAAGCCTAACCTCTCTCCTTCCCAGGTACACACACACACACACACACACACACACACACACACACACACACACTGTTTAGTGGTCAGACTGTTTAGTGGTCAGATTGTTTCGTGGTCAGTCTGTTTAATAGTCAGGCTGTTTAGGGGTCAGGCTGTTTAGTGGTCAGATAGTTTACTGGTAAGACTGTTTGTTGTTCAGACTGTTTGGTGGTCAGGCTGTTTCATGGTCAAATTGTTTACTGGTCATACTGTTTGGTGGTCAGACTGTTTGGTGGTTAGACGGTTTTGTGGTCAGACTGTTTTGTGGTCAGATTGTTTAGTGGTCAGGCTATTTGACCGTTCTAATTTCACCAGAGTTCAACTTTGACTGGAGTTCTATTTTGACCAGAGATCTATATTGACAAGAGTAGTATATATATCAGAGTCCAATAAAGGCTCTTGTAAAAGTAAAAATAATAATGTATTCAACTTTTATAGGGTTGTTCATTACAGAGAGAATCTCAAAGAGCTTGAAAAAGCAAAACAACATAAACGGTGTTGGTTTGGACTACAATTTTCCACCAGAGTTGAGGGTTTTCAGTTGTTAAAGCCTCCAGCAGATAGACCGACAGAAAAGAGTGAACCACATGGCTTCAGCAGATGGACAATGAGGGAGATGAGCAGGTCCTCCAGAAGCAAGCAGGCAGCACAGTTCATTACATTTTAGGTGTCTCACCAGCATCTTGCCATCCCTGTCATCTGATGGGGACTTCTTCAATTATGTTAGTTGTGGTTTGTTTCTGTGCTCTCTACTCAATCAGTATAATGACTGCAGGCCGCTCAACACTTTGGGAATCCGCTTGGGTATGAAATCGTCACTTTCTTATTGTTCTCCTCCTAGGGATCAGAAACCATACAAACAAGAAAAAAGGCTTGTGTACTACAATTAAAATACACTCGCTAACCTGGTAGAATTGCTAGCTAGCTGATTTGCTATTAATAACGAGCAGAAAACAAAGACATGTGGTTCAGACTTAGTTCAAACACATTTGCAATTAAAAAGTAAAAAGAATGCAAAAGATTCAAGGAAAAAAAACTTTAATACTTACAAAATGTACAGGAATTCTCTGCCTGGGCTGCCTCACAGAGCGACATTTGAAAAGTAACACATTATTGTAAATAGCCCTGCTCTCACAACCATTCTCATGGACATCATTGAAGCCAGTTTGCCTGCAGTGTGTGTGACTGTATGTATTTACAGCATGGCCATCTCTACGGGATGGACAGTGTGGACTATGAAGGTCAGACCTCAGTGATGGACGGTTATGGCATGGTCCTGCCCACACCTGCGTTTCCTGTCTGTCCTCCAACGCCGTATGGTAAAAGAGTGTGCCTTTTCTTTAAAGATGTGTTTTTGTGTTGTGTACTGTATGTGTGTGTGTGTGTGTGTGTGTGTGTGTGTGTTTGTGTGTGTGTGTGTCTTTGTGTATGAAAGGGTGAGAGTGTATTTTTGTACATTGTGTTATTGCACTGTATCAGATGTATTATTTCTTTCCCTGTGAAACATTTTCCAGTTACAGCCTTCCCTTACCTGAGGTCTGGAGAGGGACAGTGGGAAATGAGCAGAACATCTCGAGGTACCTTTATATTGTTACTGTTCTATTACTGTGTGTGTTTCTGTGTATTTGATTGTGTGCGTGTGTGTATGTGTGTCCACGTACGTGTGGATATGTTTGTGTATTTATTTTTGTTTTTGGGTGCGTGTCAGAGTAAAATAGAGAAAGAACTGATGAGAATGAGAGAAGCCGTGCCAGACTTATGGCCTTCTTACTCAAACTTCATACTCAGTATTAACTGTACTACGTATGAAGAACCGACTATTTAGTAAGTACAAAGGAACATTAGACACGTTCTGTCCCATTAATGATATAAAGGTTTACAACCCTGGGCCAAACATCATCATTATGTAAATTTCATGACGCATCATTTAACCTACATTTATTCAAAGTTAAGTTAAGGCCAGAGGTGTCTGAAATATCATTTGTTGGAAAGACTCGCATCCCTGTGCATGTGTGCCAATTTGCATCATTCAAACAATTCAAGCCATCGGTGTTGCCCATATGAATGTAGTTGGAAAAATCTCAGTGATCGCAACGTCAAATGTTTTTAATATATACAAATATCCTTGACTGATTTATGTGCATTTATGTGTCAGATCACACCAGTGTGAATGTTTATTGGCAAATTGCAATTTTGTTTGTGTAAATTGGAAAAATATTACGTTGAGCAACATTTGTACATATATATATTTTCAATGTGTTGTTATAGTGCAAACAATTGTATTTAATACTGCCAATCAGTGTATTTCTGAAGTTTCTTTGAAATCACACCTGTGCTGTCAGACATATTGCATCCAACATATACGCACAGAAACCAATACAGTCCCCTCCACGATTTCATTGTAGGGAAGCAACAAACATCAGCATACTGGGCTCCTCCACATTTACCCTTCAGCAACAGTACAGTATCAGTTTGGAAAGTTTATCTGTGTAATGTTTACCTTGAATTTATTTATTTATTTAACCTTTGTGATTTATTATTTGTATACTTTTCCCCCAATTTCCACTTGCTTTGCCAAAAAAGACAAATTGAATTTCACTTGAGAGAGAAAGAAAGAGAGAGAGAGAGAGAGAGAGAGTGAGAGAGAGAGAGAAAGAAAGAGGTTTTTGCCTGGTTGGAATGAACCAACACCTAACCCAAATGCTGAAAAAGCTCAAAATATGTAATATAGGACAATACAGATTTTTTGTGAGATTCACTGAGGTCACATTGTCCTGTTGAGGATATTTTAAACTGGGACAAACCAGAGGTAACAGGGGACGAAAAAGAGATAACAGTTAGCCAATCCAGCTAATACTATAATTAGCCTGCCGTACAGAGAGGAAGTGGCCTCTGTTGGCAGGATGTCCACTCACTTCCTGTCCTGCTGTGTGATGGGCTGAGTGTAGAGAACTCTGGAGTACAAAGTCACAGTGTTCGTGACAAGAAAGGTAAATGCACGGACAGATCAGTGTGTGAGCTTTTATTTTACCTCAACATAGAAAAAAACTGCATCCCAAATGACACTCAATTTCCTTTCTGTTGCACTACATTCAGCCTGACCAAGGACTGTAGGGCTCCAGTTCTTAGTAGTAAACTACACTGAATAGGGATCCTTTTGGAAATAGGCCACTGAAAATAAAGTCTGAATCTAGACTTGTGTATCCACACAGTAATAGACTGTATTCATACAAGGTCTTTTTCTCTGCAGTTTCTGAGCAGAAACAGCTTCCTGTTTTCCCTGCACTGTCTGGGAGACAGCAGTCATAGTAGGTCCTGACTGGTGTTGAAATCTAATTCCTTTAATTCATCTAATTGATTTTTGTTATTCTCTTTACCCTGAGAGCCCATCATGCCCCTTGAGCACAGGTTCCACTGTTGTTGCCCCCCCCTCCCCAGGGCAATTACACAGGGGGGAGGTTTAGGGAATAAGGGGTGTGGGTGTGTTGTTTGTATATGCTTAGGAAGCGGGGGAGTCTGGAATGTCTTATTTGCTAGACTTATGGAAGTTAAATATCCTGGATTTATGCATTTGACTGATTAACTGTTATTTATATGGGACTGCTGTTGAATGTCTGGGAATAAGAATAAAGAACACAACTTACTACAGTAATACTATGACCTGTAGGATCAGGGATGCATACATTACTACAGTAATACTATGACCTGTAGGATCAGGGATGCATACATTACTACAGTAATACTATGACCTGTAGGATCAGAGATGCATACATTACTACAGTAATACTATGACCTGTAGGATCAGGGATGCATACATTACTACAGTAATACTATGACCTGTAGGATCAGGGACGCATACATTACTACAGTAATACTATGACCTGTAGGATCAGGGATGGATACATTACTACAGTAATACTATGAGCAACATGATGAGGGATGCATAACAGAAGTGATTAGGATGTTTGACCCAGATTCCTCATACATTCCTGACTCACAGCCAGCCGACAGAGAATCCAGACAAAAGTATTCAGAATATACAATATATTTTGTGCAAAGAATAGAATAGAATATAACTTTATTGTCCATCCATGATGGACATATTTCTGTGGCACCAACACACATTGACATCACAAGCACATACATTCTCACACATTAAAACGATCCAAAACTATAATGACATTAAACAAACCAATCATTCCATTCAGTTAAAACATGAAGGACATAAAATGTTAGTTCACAGCCGATCACTGCCCTAGCCTGGATTGATAAAACCCGGAGAAATAAAGAGCAGCTAAGAATCTAAGGCAACACTGTAGTTTCACTTTCTGTGTCCCAATCCCTAATGACTTCAACGTTGAGATGTTTAGGGTGAGAGGTCATATAAACATCAGGGGTCATAGCAGTAGGAATGAAAAGACAGGGGGACCACTCAGGTCACTGTCAGGTGGGTTGGTCCATAAGAAAGACACAGAAAAGACATTTTGCGGAAGGCGAGAGGACCTGCAATGTGTTGTAAAAAGATGATGGAGTGAGTGCACAAAGGTCTCTATTGTCCTTTATTTGAACATGACACCTCGGCTTTGATATTAAGCCGAATAACATTCCTAAGCAAACAGGATTTGTTGCCCTAGAATTTAGAATAGGATGAGTGGAATACATGTCAGCAGCTTCAGCAACTGGATTGAAGGATTTACTATGTTATTTATGACGTGCTGAAGTTAGACACAGAGCAGAAGACATGGGCAATATGTCTCCATGCCTTTGTCTGCATGTGTGTGTGTATTCATGAAGTATCGGAGAGCAGATGGTGGGAGTGCCGACACATGCCCTGACAGAGTGGCCATAGAACCCTGAGATCGACCCCCTTCACAGCCATAAAAGGACAGGCGTGACCCATGACCTTCAGGGTGCCTTTTCATTGGAGGATATAGATTGATGCAGGCTGGGCAGTGAGAGGCAGGGGTGTGGGGGAGGGGGCCAATCCTTTCTAGATGGCAGGATGGGGGAATTCTCTCCCCCCTCGTTCCCTTCCTCTCAACCTCCCTCTAGAGAATTTAGATTCTAGCGGTGTCACAACGGGCAGCGAGTGTAGTGGAGGAAGGTGACGTTGTTGGTCTCTGTTGTGTCCCGTTTCAGATCCTCGTTCAGCCTGTTGACAACCGCAGGAGTTAACCACAACCCACACCGTGTCAATGGACAGATTGGAAAGACAGAGGGTAGAGTGAAGGGAAGAGAGGGGCAGAGAGAGGAGAGAGAGAACAGAAGGGAGACAGTGAAGGGGGAGAGGGGGGAGATAAAGAGTGAATAGGAGAGAGAGTGAATGGGGAGAGAGAGGGGAGAGAGCGAACCGGTCAGTGGAGAGGGGCAGAACAGTTAGTTCTTTCGTTTAAAAGTCCCTTACTTGTGCCGGAGGGAGCCAGCCAGTCTTCAGCCGAAGACACACGACAAGCAGAGCCAGAGAGAGCGAACGGAACGAGGCACTGGTAGAGAATACAGGACAGAGAGAACAAAGAAGTTTAGAGTTCAAGAGCGAGAGAAGGGAGAGAGGAGAGAGGGTATAAAGTGAAAGAGAGAGATAAAAAAGATCTGCTGTGCAGACTTAGGAGGTGTCAGCGTGCTGCGCTCCATTTATACTGTGGGATCGATCCCCTGGACGTCGCTCCATCATGACCACTTCTTTTGGTATGTGCTGTTACTGGACACAAAACTTGTTTGTGTGTGTGGGTGTGTGTGTGTGTGCGTGTCAGTGAACGGAGTTGTCAGTGTTTGTCTGTTGATGTCTGTGCATTTGTTGCTTGAGGGTTTGTGTGTGTGTGTGTGTGTGTGTGTGTGTGTATGTGTGTTGTTTTGGTTCTTTTTGTGCATCTATCGTGTGTGTGTGTGTGTGTGTTGCTGTGTTTGTGTGTACGTGATTACGCTAACACACCCACTGCCCACTGCCGTGTCTCCGTTCAGTGTTTCCAGTAGTGACATCACACCCTACACTTGCAGACTCATTACTTCTATTCATTAAATTCCCTCTGTCTCTCCGATTTCTCCCTATTTTTTCTCCCTCTCTTTGTTTTCTTTTGTTTTTCTTTTAACTTTCTTTACAGCTTTCTCTAATCTTTCACGCTACCTCTTTTTCTGTTTTCCATTCTTTCTGCTCTTGCCATTCGTTCTGTGTGTATATATAGTGTCTCTATACTGCGTGGGGATCGGTGAGGGACACATATTTACACATGGCTTCTGGAGTTTGTATTGCGTAGTTGTCTAGCAGATGCTTCTCTCTCTCCTCTGTTTCTATCAAATGCTTGCTCCAGCTCCCTGTCTCCTCTTCTCTTTTGGAAAGGTTGAACCTCTTTGTGGTGGTTTTAGTTTAATCACTGCTGTGCCATTAGTTGTTTGTGTGTGGAAACAGTTTGGGAGTATAGATTACAACACAACAGTGCCAACTCTATATTCCTAAAACTCATAATGGAAAATGTGAGATGAAGTGTTGCTCTGTTCCTCTGCTTGGATATGACCTCACCCTGTAATAAACTTCAAAAGAGCTTTTAGTTGGTCAACGTCAAGAGTCATTAACCACTGGCTGTCTGTCTTGCTACCTGCTTTTGTACATGCTTGCCTGTCTGTCTGTTTGTCTGTCTGGTTGTCTGTGTGAAAACCTATTACACTTGTCTAAAATGACCTCACTGAATCCCCTAACAAAGCACTGGCCTTCTGTCCCCAATACACACTGAAGAAAGCAAGAAGTTGTTAGTATTACCTGGCTTTCCTCTGCTTTGCCGGAGACAGGAAATACAGTGGGAGTCTCTATCATGGGTCATTGATCACAACATCCTCCCTCTCCTCCTGCTTGCCCTGGTGTTTCGGTCTAATAAGTCCACTTCGGTGTGTAGGTTAAGCTGTCAGGCCAAATCCAGCAGAGAGGGTTGATTTAAATGGATCCGCCTCCCACTTTGTCTTATGAGCAGGCGAGTAATCTAGACAGCCCTGAGAGGTCCTGTGAGGAAGGAGAAGGTGGTATTGTGCACTATTCAGTTTGATGAATAACTTCCATGAGAATAATGAGCGCTGTATGTGTGTGCATTCCTTTCAGTGTCTGTGTCTGTATGTGTATACATGATATGTGCAGGAATGTGACTGTGGGTGGTGTTCTGCATTGTAATAGAATGTGCTAAAGCAGTACCTCAACCCACCATGGCATAACCACAGATCCTCTTCGTAGTGAGTAACCTAAAGGGGAATAAGCATCACCCAAACAGGGACTTGAACCCTCAGATTAAACGTCTGATGCTATATCGACTGAGCTATCCAGGCTTTGAAGAACTGTATTTCCTTTCTGTATTGTTCCTCCCTGCTTTCTCTCACTTCTTCCCTTATTTCTCTCGGGCAGAGATCTGTGGTCACACTGAACAGCTGTCAGAGTGGGCCTCTCAGTGTGTTTGTGTGTGTGTGTGTGTCTCTCTGTGTGTGTGTGTGCGTCTGTAGGAGTGCGAGAAAAAGCACATTCCTGTGGTCAATAGGGAGTCTGTGAACCCTCTTTAGAGGAGAGGAGATGGATGCTCAAGCCTTCGTCCCTGCTGTGTAGTGAGTTTGTATTTGAGAGAGGGAATGTTCAGAATTCACTGTTGATCCATGGGTAGTCTTGGGTAGCCAGACCTTGTGCAACCGCACAAAGTCTGGTAACAAAGCTGGCTTTTCGCACATTCAGAAACAGTGAAAAATTTGTTCCAGGGAGTACTTTCTTCAGATGACCGACTCTCACAACAAATGACAAGTACGGGTAGGCATGTCTGAAACTTCCGGATGGAATCGTGTTCATGCAAACTCAGTTGTTTTCTCAAGCGCTAGCAAACAGGCAGTGACGTCACTTTCATCAGCAATTTTCATTTCAGATTCCTCCCCCGACTTCTTAACTGTACTCATTCAAATATTGCAGAAGTACCGGTCTGGCTTGAGAGTCTAATCCACATGTGGCTAAATGCCTACTATATGGCAGAAGCGATTATAAACAGCAGTGCTGGATGCCAACACATTTTTTGCCTACTGCCATCTCCACTGGACTACTGGACTGTAATACCACACCAGCCAGAGCAGAAGGTCAGTGCAAGAAGACAGGCTGCTTTCTGGCCTCAGGGCCTGGCCAACTTGCCATTATTTTGTCAACAATTCATTTTATATTGGACCAGAGAATTCTTGAGGATAAGGTGAGGCCATCTGTCAAAAGCAGGGTTATGGAATGGCTGACCCAAAGCTCAGATCTCAATCCTATCGAAATGCTGTGTGGGTCTTGAAGTGGTCCGTGCATGAAAGAAAGCTCTCGAATGTATTTGAAGCAGTACCGTATGAATTAGTTGGCAAAAGAATCCTTTCAGTCAGTGTAAAAGACTGATAGACAGTTACAAGAAATGGCTACATGAAGTTTTTTTGGCCAAAGGAAGCAGCAACACCAGGTATTGACGCTTGGGGTGTTTTCATTTTTTCTGCTCTACGAAAAAGCGTGAATGTTCATTTTTTATCAATAAATGACTGAAAAGTATAATCCTTCTGTGTCATTTGTAAAACTAGGTTACCTATACATGTCAATAGTGTTGAAATGAAGATGGCATGTACAAATGTCCAACTATGTTAAAAAAAGGCACTTCCAGGGGCTGTACTTACTTTTTGACATGACTGTAAGAGACGGAACTGGTTTATAAGTAAAGATGGAAGGTAAGTCTCCTGCGCTTCTTCCTACAACTTTGTGTGAGTGTGTGTGCGCGTTCAGTTTTAACAAAACATGCATACACTCTAGTGTGATGTTTTTCACTGGCGGCACATTCGTAGCTATGGATGTGGTGTTGCTTAGTCACAGCTAGGACCACTGCTGTGAGAATGTAGCTCCAACGAAGTAGACTGATTAATCAGGGAGTGACAAACACACTGCCGCGAGTGGTCTGAAGTGGGCGAGACTGGTGTATGTGGTGTTGGGTGGGTTCGGCGTTCCCAGGCAGTGTCCATCTGTAATTATAGGGAATGCATCAGGGATGAGCTCTAAAACCGGAACACCAAGGCAGACCAACAGCTAAGACCGCAGCCAATAAGACGACTGCTTTGACTGGGGATTCTTATGTCTCCCACTGCTCCAGGGAACAGGGATCGGTTTGGAATGTCCCAGCAGTTATCCCACTGTGGGAAAGTATTAGAGGGATTTGTCCTCCTGGGGTGTGATGCTTCCTGTTGTTGTCAATGTTTACCACTTTGTTTATAGTCATACTCCAGCTGTCCATGGTGTTAACAACCCTGCGGTTATGGGTGCCATTCTCATGGGGACGTGGGGTCTATTATGAAAATACAGGCACTGATTACTGTAAGTCCCTCTGGATGACAGTGTCTGCTAATGTCTTCAATGTAAATTGTCTTCAATGTGTTACTGCTATAGGGACACTCCCTGTTAACAGAGAAGATGATTGGTTGGAACAAGGGGTGTGTATGCGAGATTGCATCCTGGAACTTAGTTGCTGGCCTTTGATTGGCTGAAAATGCAAGCAAACATTGACATCAGCTCCTATTGACCTTTCATCTATAGAATTCTTGGCCTGTGTCTGATGCTGTTTAACCTCAGAGGGGTCAGTACAGGTTCAACAAACAGGGCTAGGGTTTGAACGAATTGGTCGTCTAACGACCAAAGCACATATTAACCTCAATTACTCTACAAGATGCGCTGAATTCACTTCATTTTGCCCCAAAGTTCATGGATCTGGTTGAAGAGCGAGTTAGCAGTAACGTTTCCTTCC
>JACXGI010008259.1:0-34287 GCA_016801175.1 Esox masquinongy
GGGGGGGGGGGGGGGGGGGGGGGGGGGCAGCGAGTAGTTGGAGCGCGGTGAGCGACCGAGTTTGTGTTGACGAGTTGAGTCGCTTGGAGAAGAGAGGTTTGTATGGTTTCAGGGGTTTCCGCTTGGCAGGAGGCGTAGCTGGTTCTCCCCGGACATGTGGGCCGTGTGTCTACGGGGGAAGGCGTTTGGTGACGATGTTGCTCGATGTCTCTGTGGAGGGAGGCAGGACTGAGGCTGACAGGAGTGTTTTGGAGGGCTACGTGAGGCTGGGAGAAACGGCTCGTTGTTCGGGGATGTTGTGATACTGTCTGGATTTATTATGTCAGATGGCTGGTTTGAATGGTGGACACCGGGGAGGAATGCTGCCGATGTGTGTTCTGTGAGTGTGTGTGTGTGTGTGTGTGTGTGTGTGTGTACCCTGCTGACGCCGTTCGCTCGTTCTTTCTCCCCCGCTGGCTTTGTTCCCTGAGGGAGTGACTCTGCGTAATGTACCAGTGTGTGTGTGTATGTGTGTGTTCAAATGTCTATGTACGTGCTCAAAGCTGTGTTTGTTTACAGCATTCAGCTACATCAGCATGTGTTTAAAGATTTACCTTTACAGTATGATGTTCGAACCCCTGGAACAATTTAAACAGATAGACAATTTGACGGAGGTCTTCTGTAGCTCATTCGGTGTAGCATGGTGGGTTCGATTTCTGGACCTGGGCATGGGGAAAGAACTGTATGCATCCATGACAAGCTTCTGACAGATGGGATGTATTATTAAGAGGTTGAAGTGGGGGCTTCTGGCGTCCATACGAGAGCTATTTAATTAGTCATGCTGATTAAGGTAATGAGATGCAAACCAAGGGAATATGGTAATACGCCGAACACCCACAGCATTCGAAGTGTTCCAGTGTGGTGCTGTGAAACGGTTCTCTCATGTCTTTTGTCAGATCACCTGTATTTGGTCGTCTACAGTGCCCAAGGACATGTAAACTGACTAGATTATCAGGATTATCTACTGAAACCCATGAAGCTCTGCTGCACCTCCGCCTGATATCTTGTCCGATTTGTTCAGAGTGGAGGTCGCTGTTAGAGGATGTGGTTCACTGGTGTGTGTGTGCGTGTGTGTGTGCGTGTGCGTGTGTGTTTACGCTAATGTATTTACGTATCTGTGTGTGTGTGAGACACTTCATGCCCAAGCCGTGTGTGTCTTTAGTGGAGACAACTGTGTGTCCCAAATGGTACCCATGAAGTGGTATAGGGGTCCTTCCTAGTGTTCTTCAGGGTAATGTTAGTGCACTAGGGTCTGTCTGTCATCGGCTGCTGTTGTAACACACACAATTCACAAAGTGCTTCCACTCATTATCACAGCATAAACAACAACAACACGTTGAAGTAGATGTATAATTACAATGACGCTGATACCATCACAGACCAGCCCACACACAGGTGCACAGACATAAGTGCAGACCTTAAAACAAACACACACAGTTACAGACACACGGTCACGCACACATTTCACCGTTGTGTCTATATTATTGGCTGGGCTCTTGTACCTCTTGCTACCGTCTCTCCCTGTAGAATAATGGAATGGGGAAGCAGGTCATTGGCTCTACAAGAGACTCCTTGTCACCACATTACAGGCCTTTTCCTTCAATCTGTGTTTGCTGATGTGCAAAACATGTTGGGATTTAATTTACAGTGTACTAATTAATCAAACCCGACAATACAGTTGTTTAAGTTCACTGTCCCTTTAACTTCACTTTACTGTAACATGTATTTTGAAACCTCTCTTTGTCTCCCCCGCTCTTTCTTTTTCTTTCTCTCCTCCCTCCCCTTACAGGAAGAGTGCAAGCAGATCCTGGCCCGCCAGAAGTCCAACTCCCAGTCGGACAGCCATGATGACGAGGTGTCCCCCCCGCCACCCAACCCTGTGGTCAAGGCCCGGCGCCGCCGCGGGGGTGTCAGCGCTGAGGTTTACACGGAAGAAGACGCCGTCAGCTACGTCCGCAAGGTCAGACACAGACTGAAACACGTGCAAATTAAATAAGAAACGCAATGGACTGCCGAGAGGCTGGCCAGTCACAAGCTGACCAGGCAATCACCACAGAGCCTGACCAATCACAAGCTGACCAGGCAATCACCACAGAGCCTGACCAATCACATGCTGACCAGGCAATCACCACAGAGCCTGACCAATCAAATGCTGACCAGGCAATCACCACAGAGCCTGACCAATCAAATGCTGACCAGGCAATCACAGCAGAGCCTGACCAATCAAATGCTGACCAGGCAATCACCACAGAGCCTGACCAATCAAATGCTGACCAGGCAATCACCACAGAGCCTGACCAATCAAATGCTGACCAGGCTATCACCATAGAGGCTGACTAAGTACATGCTGACCAAGCAATCACAGCAGAGGCTGACCAATCACAAGGTGACCACGCAATAACCACAGAGGTTGAGCGTGTAGATGACCATTGCCTCCCAAGCCAATCCATCCAGAAATAGGTGTCTGCTGCACTCAGCCCCCCCCCTCTGTTCAGATCATTACTGTGCTTGTTAGAATGTGATTAATATCACACAGCGTTATTTGCTCGTTAATGACATTACAGCCTGAACCCTCTTCACCACGCTGTAATCGCCTGGCTACTGTAGCGTGTGTGTGTGTGTGTGTGTGTGTTTGTGTGTGTGTGTGTGCTAGACTCCTATTATGGATGATAACCCAATTAACAAGCAACTGTTCAAGTCAGTGATCCATGCTCTTGCAGCACTATTCACACACCACACACACACACAATCAGACTATAACAAACATGCCTTCACTTAACTTGAGCTACAAGTGTGACGGACACACTTAATTCAGAGTTATGACAGCAGATTTAAATTAAATGAGGGGTTTAACTGTTTGATTGAAGGCTGTGTTCTTCAGAAAACAGCTGTTGCATATCTAGCAGCAATAATTTGTAGCTGGCAGACCTGGGTTCAAATACCATTTGAAATCATTACAATATAGGTATACACCGATCAGCCATATCATTATGACCACCAGCCTAATATTGTGTAGGTTCCCCTTTTGCCGCCAAAACAGCCCTAACCCATCGAGGCATGGACTCCACTAGACCTCTGAATGTGTGCTGTGGTATCTGGCACCAAGACGTTAGCAGCAAATCCTTTATGTCCTGTGAGTTGTGAGGTGGGGCCTCCATGGACCGAACTTGTCCAGCACATCCCACAAATGCTCAATGGATTGGGATCTGGGGAATTTGGAGGCCAAGCCAACACCTTGAACTCGTTGTTGTATTCCTCAAACCATTCCTGAACCAGTTTTGCTTTGTGTTTGTGTGTTTTGCTTTGTATCCTGCTGAAAGAGGCCAATGCCATCAGGGAATACCATTGCCATGAAAGGGTGCACATGGTCTGCAACAATGCTTAGGTAGGTGTTACGTGTCAAAGTAACATCCACATGAATGGCAGGACCCCCGGTTTCCCAGAAGAACATTGCCCAAAACATCACACTGCCTCTGCCGGGTTGCCTTCTTCCCATAGTGCATCCTGGTGCCATGTGTTCTCCAGGTAAGTGACACGCATGCACCTGGCCATCCACGTGATGTAAAAGGAAACGTGATTCATCAAACCAGGCCACCTTCTTCCATTGCTCCGAGGGCCAGTTCTGATGCTCACGTGTCCATTGTTGGCATTTTCGGCAGTGGACAGGGGTCAGCATAGGCACCCTGACTGGTCTGTGGCTACGCAGCCCCATACCCAACAAACTGCAATGCATTGTGTTTTCTGACACCTTTATATCAGTACCAGCATTAACTTTTTCAGCAATTTGAGCTACAGTAGCTCGTCTGTTGGATCGGACCACATGGGCCAGCCTTTGCTCCCCCATGCATCAATAAGCCTTGGCCGCCCATGACCCTGTCGTCCGTTCACCGCTTTTTCTTCCTTGGACCACTTTTGAAAGGTACTGACCACTGCAGACTGGGAACACCCCACAAGGGCTGCAGTTTTGGAGATGCTCTGACCCAGTCGTCTAGCCATCACAATTTGGCCCTTGTCAAAGTCACTCAGATCCTTATACTTGCCCATTTTTCCTGCTTCTAACACATCAGCTTTGAGGACAAAATGTTCACTTGCTGCCTAATATATCCCACCCACTGACAGGTGCCATGATAACAAGATTATCAGTGTTATTCACTTCACCTGTCAGTGGTCCTAATGTTATGACTGATCAGTGTATATGCTTGAGTGAGATTGCGTGTTGCAATGAAACTACAGCCCTGTTTCCAAAATGTTGGGACGCTGTATAAAATGTAAAAAACAGAATGCAATGATGTGCAAATCATTTAAACCCTATATTCAATAGAAAATAGTACAAAGACAACATATCAGATGTTGGAACTGAGACATTTTATTATTTCTTGAAAGATATATGCAACAAGAGACTGGAAAAGTTGTGTAATGCTAAAAAAAATAACCTGGTGAAACATCTCACAACTAGTTAGGTCAATTGGCAACAGGTCAGTAACATGATTGGGTATAAAACGAGCGTAACAGTGTAACAATTTAAGAATAACATTTCTCAATGTAATATTGCAGAGTTTGGGGATCTCATCATCTATGTTACATAATAACGTTAAAAGATTCAGAGAAATCTCTGTATGCAAGGGACAAGTCCGAAAAACCAATATAGGATGGCCGTGATTTTTGGGCCCTCAGACAACACTGCATTAAAAACAGACACGATTCTATAGTGGACATCACTGCATGGGCTCAGGAACACTTCCAGAAACCACTGTCTGTGAACACAGTTTGTCGCTGCATCCACAAATGGAGTTCAAACTCTACAAAGAAACCATATATAATATCCGGAAACGCCACCGCCTTCTCTGGGCCCGAGCTCATTTAAGATGGACTGAGGCGAAGTGGAAAACTCATGGACGCCGCGTCCTCTGGGCTAAGGAGGAGAAGGACCGTCCGACTTGTTATCAGTGCACCGTTCAAAAGCCAGCATCCGTGATGGTATGGGGCATTAGTGCACAAGGCATGGGGATCTTTTTCAAGTTAAAAGTTTTATTTATCAAATAACAC
Source organism: Esox masquinongy (assembly GCA_016801175.1). Classification (NCBI taxonomy): domain Eukaryota; kingdom Metazoa; phylum Chordata; class Actinopteri; order Esociformes; family Esocidae; genus Esox; species Esox masquinongy. The sequence goes on from JACXGI010008259.1 coordinate 5,086, forward strand.
AGTCATTTTGAACAGTGAAATTCTTGTGGCATGGCACACAACATCTACGCAGTAAGAATTAAGAAATAAAACAGCAAAAATATAGCAAAAATATTAATAACAATGTAAACTAGCAGCAATTTTAAAGAATGTAAACTGGGGAATATGAACAATTTGGGTAGAAGTATTGAATATTATAAATAAAGTGTAATATGCTTATGAATGGTACATACAAATGAATATTCTAATCTACATTGAATGTACATAGAAAGACATCTGAGCATTTGGAATGTTCATGTGTGATCAGTATGATCATAGATCAGTGTTGCTGGTTGAGGAGCCTTATGACCTGAGGGAAAAACCTGTTTGTGAGTCTGGAAGTGTGTGGCCTGATGCTCCAGTAGCGTCTACCAGATGGTGGCAATGTGAACAGACCATAGCCTGAGTGGCTGTAGTCTTTGATGATGTTCCGTGCTTTCCTAAGGCAATGTGTATGGTAGATGCCTTGCATGGAGGGGAGATGGCAGCCGATGACGCGCTCCGCAGACTTCACCAACCTCTGGAGGGACTTGCGATCCGCAGAGGAGCACCTGCCATACCAGGCAATAATGCAGCCTGAGAGGATGCTCTCAATACTGTACCTGTAGAAGTTGGTGAGAGTTCTTTTCAGAGATGCCAAACTTATTGTGTCTCCTCAGGAGGTATAGTAGTTTTTGGGCCGTTTTCACTGCCGAGTTCACTTGCCTGGACCGAGTGAGGTCATCTTTGATGAACACACTGAGGAACTTGTAGTCGGAGACTCTCTCCACTTCAGCTCCATCGATGTGTATGGGGGCATGACCCCTTCGCTCTGCCACTTCCTGACGTCCACAATCATCTCCTTAGTCTTGCAGACGTTGAGAGAGAGTTTGTTGTCCTGGCACCATGTAGCCAGGTACTTTTCCTCCTCTCTGTAAGCGGTTTCATCATTGTTGGAGATGAGACCTAGGATGGTTGTGTCGTCTGCGAACTTAAGGATGACGTTTGAGCTGTTTGTGGCCACGCAGTCATGCGTGAACAGGGAGTACAGGAGGGGGCTGAGTACGCAGCCCTGTGGGTCAGTGCAGAGGTGGTGAGGTTGCCCATTCTCACCTCCTGGGGTCTGCTTGTTAGGAAGTCCAGGATTCAATTGCAAAGGGAGGTGTTAAGTCCCAGGGTCCTGAGCTTAGGAACAAGCTTAGCAGGCACAATAGTGTTGAATGCTGAGCTGTAGTCCACAAGGAGCATCCTCATGTATGTGTTGCCTTTTTTCCAGGTGGGAGGGCGGTGTGTGTCGACAGTCCGTAGATCTATTGGGCTGGTATGCAAATTGAAAGGGGTCCAAGGTGTCAGGAAGGGTTGAGCAGATGTGGATTCTGACCAGCTGCTCAAAGCACTTCATGATGATGGTGGTCAGTGCTACAGGGCGGTAGTCATTCAGGCAGGTGATGGAAGGTTTCTTTGGTACAGGGACAATGGTGGTCTGTTTGAAGCAGGTGCGGACTGCAGACAGAGTCAGGAAGAGGTTGGATATAGAGGTGAAAACTTCCGCTACCTGGTTGGTGCACCCCCCTGAGGACACGGCCTGGAATGCCATCTGGCCCTAGTGACTTTTGAGTGTTCACTCGTTTAAAAGCTGTCCTCACGTCAGCTGCAGTTAGGGACAGAGTGCATTTGTCCTGGTCCTCAGGAAGCCTTACAGAAGGAATGGTGTTGGTCGCCTCAAACTGTGCATAGAAGATGTTGAGCATGTCGGGGAGAGAGGCGGCAGGCCGGGCATCATTGCTGCTTCTCTTTTTATAGTCTGTGATGTGTCACAGTCCACACCACATGCATCTCAGTTCAGAGCTGTAGTAGTTAGACTCCAACTTATCCCTGTAGTCTCGATTGGCATCTCTGATGGCCTTCTGTAGGTCATATCTGGACCTCCTCAGAGCATCCAGGTCCCCAGAACTATAGGCAGAGGGCCGTGCTCTGAGCATTGCACGGACATTACCATTAACCCAGGGCTTTTGGTTGGGGAAAGTTCGAACATTTCCCCTCGGGACAACATCATCGATGCACTCGGAGATACATGCTGAGACAGAGTCTGTGTATTCATCAGCTTCCCCCAGCTGCAGCTGCATCACAGACCATCTGCCAGTCTGTTGCTTCAAAGCCGACCTGGAGAGCGGTAATGAATTCCTCATTCCTCACTGCACGAAAAAACGGTTTATCCTGTTTTAGGCATTGTCTATAGGATGGGAGGGGCAGAATCGATGGGATTCGCGTTACCAAAAGTTGGGCGGGGGAGGGGTTTGTAACCATTTCATATTTGTGAATAACAATGGTCACGAGTCTAATCCCCAAGGGTAGGAAAGTTAATGTGCTGGTGGTATTTCGGCAATACTTTCCTCGTATTTTCCCATAAGTCGCCAAAAACAATGAAAGCTGCTGTAGGGTGAGTGTCCTCTTGTCCATTTATAACTTCGTATAGGTCCTCCAGCACCCATTTTATCTGCCTGCGGGGGTATGTAGACTGTGATTATAGTGGAGCTGAATACCCACGGAAGGTAGAAGGGCCATACTTTTACAGTTAGTAGCTCCAGGTCTGGTGAACAGTGTGTTGAGAGTACTGCAACATCTGAGCCCCAGCGAGAGTTAACCATAATGCAGTTCTGTCCTGTCGGTAGATGAAAAAACCAGCTGGGGTGATTGGCCGAGTCAGGCGCCATAGGGTCCAGCCAGGTCTCAATCAACGCCAGCACACAACAGTTCGCAACATTCCGCTGACAGTTAATCCATGCGTGTTGTTCGTCCATTTTATTGTCCAGGGATTGAACATTTGTTAGTAAAATGCTCGGTAATGGCGGATTGCAGTGTCTCGTCCGAGATCTGCATAGGATACCGGCACATTTGCCTCTCTTCTTTTTCCTCCGTCCGCGTATTGGTAAACAGTTCGGTGGCAAGCGCTCTGGTAAGTCGTGTAAAAGTCCGTATTCAGCGATGAACGAATTTCCAAAAGAGCTAGTCGATAATACTGTATGAGTGATAGTGCAGGATGAACACAAATATAAACAATATAGACAGTAATAAGCAAAAAACTACGTAGTGACTGCAGAGCCATTGTCAGTGCAACCTTTCTCTACGACACACAGGAACATCTGTGAACGCACCATTAATGCTGAACAATGTACAGGTTTTGGAGCAACATATGCTGCAGTCCAGATGACGTCTTTTTCAGGAAAGGCCTTGCTTATTTCAGAAAGAAAATGCCAAACCACATTCTGCCTGTATTACAACAGCATGGCTGCTTAGTAAAAGAGTCCAGGTGCTAAACTGGCCTGCCTGCAGTCCAGACTTGTCACTCATTAAAAAAAACATTTGGCACATTATGAAATGATAGATAGTACAAAGACCCTGGACTGTTGAGCAGCTGAAATCCCAAATCAAGCAAGAATGGGAAAACATTACATTTTCAAAACTACAGCAGTTGGTCTCCTCAGTTCCCAAACGCTTACAGAGTGTTGTTAAAAGAAGAGATTATGCAACATAGTGGTAACATGCCCCTGTCTCAACTTTCTTGAACTGTGTTGTTGACAATTCAAAATGGGCATATATTTTTCCAAAACAATGAAATTTCTCAGTTTGAACATTTGATATGTTGTCTTTGTACTATTGTCAATTAAATATAAGGATTAAATTATTTGCACATCATTGCATTCTTTTTTTTTTGCATTTTACGCAGCATCCCTACTTTTTTGGAAACGGGTTGTAATAGAAAACTCAAAATGACAGACCCTGCCCACCTGACCCTTCAGACAGGCCTTAGCAAACAACATTTCAAATAGTATTTGAACCTTGGTCTGGTAGCTCCGAAGTACTGGAGGGAGACAATGAATCTGATCACAACACAGTCACTATAAACACCAATGACCGGATAACAACACAGGCTCTATAAACACCAATGACCTGATCAGAACACAGGCTCTATAAACACCAATGACCTGATCACAACACAGGCTCTATAAACATCAATGACCTGATCACAACACAGGCTCTATAAACACAAATGACCTGATCACAACACAGGCTCTATAAACACCAATGACCTGATGGCCTGTTTAAGAAAAATAATGATGGATTTTGGTAAGCATCCACTTTGTTAGCTAAAGGTTTTTGATAGTTGTTCTTCCTTCCCAAGCAATCTGTGTTCCATTCACAATTGATGTGACCAATATTAATTGATTAGCAAGATATCCTAATGTTTCATGTGTGTGTGTTGACGCCACAGCCTTTCTGTTTGTGTGTTGTGTGTGGCTGTGCTTTGCACTGCGGGAAACTTGGTTTTGACCGAGCGTCCAAATGGAGAAGCTCTGTGGAATCCAGGTCTCTACACCGGCTTTGCCCTCTCAGCTTCTATCTCTCTCTGCCAAACTCTTAAACAGACTCAATGCTCTTCCTCCCCACCCTCACATACCCTTAAACAGGCTATGTCTTCTTCCTCTCCATCCTCTGTGTCGTGACCTTCCTTGCTTTAAAGTGGTTAGTCTTCATTGTCTGTAAGGCCACCCCACTACCCACACAGATAGTCTAACCGGCTGTGGCATCATGAATGTTTCAGCCATCTTGCTGCTGTTCCAGTACTACTACAGCTCTTTTCGTAGCTGTGGCTCTCTTCACGCCGAGCCATCTGTTGCTGTAGGTTAATTACAGCTTACTGACTGTGGCTCCCATGAGAGACTTTTCTCTTTCTGTTTTTCTTTCCTTCATTTTTTGTGTCTCTCTCGCAATTCAGTTTTCAATTGAAAGGGATTTATTGGCACGGGAAACATTTGTTTACATTGCCGAAGCTAGTGGGAAAATAAGGAAAGCTATAATAATGACCTCTGTCTGGCTTCTCTTGCTCTCTTTCTTGTTCTCTCTCTTCTAGTCTGTCTTATTCTTTAACTCTTCTCCTCTCAATCCCCATAGAAACCCATCTGCACATTTCAGAGCTTTGTGTTTCCCTCCCTAGAATATCATGTTAGATAGAGAGGCACTAGTCTTTGTAGTGGGCTCTGAAGAAATGTGGCCAGCCACCTCATCCCACCACACAGTCCTTTGGTTCAGACATGTACATGAAAATGCATGTTTTATGAATGAGCGTAGGGCCTTGTGAACTCAAAGGGCTGGGCTGAGCTAGACACACACACACACACACACACACACACACAAACTCACACTGAACTGAGAAAAACAGATGAGGTGCATTCAATTATGTAAAGACACGAGGGTTCAAAATTTACCCTACTCTGCTTTTGTCTGCATTCAGCTGTTTTTATTTATGCCCATGTATGTTGCTTCATAGAAAGTTAACTTACAAGGCTCCCATGTTTTCTTTTCAACTGGCCCTATCTTAGGCAGTTTTTATACTTTTTAGTCAAAGAAAAACAACATGACAAATAGGCATACAATGTTTAGAACTGCCTTTCTCAAACATATTTTTATTAAGGGACGGGAAAGTTATGGCCTTCTTTCTCTTGGGACCACTTGCGTAACCCCCACCCCCCCCACCCCCCCAAAAAATAGCTTTTTTCTTACATTTTATCTTAAATTTTCTTTAACCCCAACAGTACGTTGAATTCTTTTAATATAGTCAAAATATGATCCATCAAGCAGTTTCATTGGGGCATTTGGAAACAATTATGTGATAAAAGACACAATTTGTCCTTAAGCTCCTCCTATAATGTTAATTAACACAACAATGTAAAACTAGGTAAAGAAAATTAGAATCTGAAAGGATTTAGCTCCATGGTTTATAGTGACTCCGATGCATCAGAATGGTTTAGGGATGTTCAAGAAAACTCAGCGAAAAGTCATCACTGACTGTAGACAAGAAAACGTACTTTGCTTTCATTTGCGATTTTGCAATCACAGTTCCCTGTAATGTGTTCTACACAGCTTGTAAACATCAAAGAGGGAAACCAATGATATGCATGTGCCAACCTCTAAGTAGTGGACCAGCATGCATTACTTCACTGACTGGTGTCGGTAAGGTGACCTGGTTTTAAAAAACGCTGAGTTGAAGTATTGACTTTAATTCCATGAATGTAGTTCATTCCCTGTAATTCTGTTGTCTGTGATGCAGTTGCTGTAGTGTGATTCCTGCCTGAGAGAACATGTTGGTTTCTCTTCAGGTGATTCCAAAGGACTACAAGACAATGACCGCTCTGGCCAAGGCCATCTCCAAGAATGTGCTGTTTGCTCACCTGGATGACAACGAGAGGAGGTAAGCAACACTGACGTCTACATTACGGCACCCAGACTAAAATCGTTTTGTTCAGACATGATGTCAGTGTTGTTCATTGCAAGGCCCGCGGGCCGCGGATCGACCCTGGTGGTCTGTGCGTCCCATGATGTGTCCACCATTGCATTAAGGGTTGCATTATTTTGTCTTGTAGCGTCCCTCAAACTGATCAACCAAACTGGCCCCCATCGGAAAAGTGGCGAAGAACACTGTTACGTAGACAAGAGACAACAAATGTACATATTTGTATGTATTATATTTGTATGTATTCTTACTGCAGCTATTTAGCTAGTTAGCAACATTTCTGCACATAAAAAAAGTGAGTGACTGATTGTCGGACTTACTAACAGACTGACTGACTGTTTGACTGACTGACTTACTGATGAGCCGGCCGGCTGACTAACTGACTAGGAGACTTTGAGACTGGCTGGCTGAATGCCTGGCTGACTGACTGACGGACTGAGAGACTGGCTGACTGAATGCCTGGCTGGCTGACTGACGGTCTGAGAGACTGGCTGACTGAATGCCTGGCTAACAGACTGACGGTCTGAGAGACTGGCTGGCTGAATGCCTGGCTGACTGACTGACGGTCTGAGAGACTGGCTGGCTGAATGCCTGGCTAACAGACTGACGGTCTGAGAGACTGGCTGGCTGAATGCCTGGCTGACTGACTGACGGTTTGAGAGACTGGCTGGCTGAATGCCTGTTTGACAGGCTGAGTGTGGAAGAGTCAGAAAGAGGCTTTTTGTGGTTGCCTGTCAGTGTTGAGCAGTGTGCTGTAGTGGCCACAGTGGGCCAGTGTTGTCCGCCATGCTGCTGGATGGAGAGTAGTCAGATGTACTCTGAGGAGAAGAGGCCAAGGGTCCGGGGAGACACAGAGGGGGTGGAGGGTGACGGGGTACGGCCAGGGAGGGCTTCCAAAACCCAGCGTCGTCCGCACTGTTCTGCACTGTTATTGTCCACCGCCATGGCAACCTAGCAAAAAACAAGCTGCCTGTGAAAGTTAGACAGTAATGTAAAGTCTGTTCAAATGTGGATGGGGCGAGGATGGAATTGGGTTACTCGGAACGCCGCAATTCGCCACGGCTCTGAGAGAGGGTCTTAAGCGGAATGGATGTCACAAACACAAAACAACAGCGAGAGAGAGAGCCCACCCTCGTCCCTACCCTTCATCCCATGTCTCACCCCTACTTTCCTCTCTTCCCGTTTCTGTCCGTCTGTCCATTTGTCTTGGAACGTACCTAATCTCTTCGCTCTCCATACTGTCCTCCCTCTCTCCCTGGCTCTTTATCTCTCAACCCCACCTTCTCCATTCTTCTCTTCCTCCCTAATCTCCAACCCTGCACTGTGGGAAAGTCTTTCAGGTAGCTCCCCTCCTCTTTCTGCAGCCGGCATACTGTTTCATTACCGGGGAGAATCCATTACTGTGTATCTCAGGATGCCTCCACGGAGCAGCAGGGAAAACCCGGCTCCTACTCGCCCGATGGTCCCAGGGAAAACTGAAAACACACGTTATTCCAGTCTTTCATCAGCTGACAATACGCCGCCCCTTTCTGCCCCACTTCTTGGCACGGGGCTCGGGTCTGATTGCGCGTCATGTGCTGTTGCAACCGGCAGTTTACCCAGCAGTGGCGGGCCTGGAGGAGACATGTGATCCGCTGGAGTCATGCACACAGGCAGGAGGATGGCTGGCGGAGAGAGGGTTCAAACGGCGCCAGCTACCTCGGCGGTGTTTGGAGGTTGGCGCGGCCAGGACTGTGAACGATTCTGAACGCGCATGACCAGCTGTCTTGTCGGCGCAAAGGCTACTGCCGTGGCCCGCCAGCTGCGGACAGACGTAGAGGATGTTGAATTTGTCTTGAGTGATGGAAACCGCCATGATGAGGGATCCACATTGTGTGAGATCAGTTGGAGTAGCTGGCACAGGTGGCGTGACTTCCCCTGGTTCTGGCTGAAGCGCCCGGATGCATTGCGGTAGCTTTGCGGTTGACGTGCCGACAAACCGACACGTATTGATGCGCGTCCAATTTGCTCTCCTTGATCCCAGTTACTCGGGGAACACGTTTGGGGTTTCAAAACAACGCGGATCAGTTGACTGCGACTCTAGCCTACTGTATTTGATAGTCGGTGTTTGATCTGCCGAAGAGTCTGTCGGCGGACTCAACCAGCGGTTTGTAGGTCCGTGGCAGAATTGGTTCAGGGTTTTTGAGGCGGGCCCAGGTACAGGATGGGCTGACGCAGGTGGACGGATGGTGTGTGATGAACAGTGCTGGTGTCACACAGATGGACTGTCACATGGCCCCACCGTACACTATTGGGTGTTGCCAGTGACAGATGGGCCATGATTGGAATGGAGCGGTTGGGTCGCTACGTTTTTGCCATGGCAAATTGACTTAACTTTGTGCCATTGGTCTGTGAGCTTGTGGTCTTCGTAGAGCGATGTCCGCACTCTGCAGGTGAGACAGCCTGAGTGACTGGTGGTCTTTGAGGCTGCGATAACCTGACGTTTCTGGCCTGAGACGTTGCTGTTCTCGCTTGGCTCTGCGCCGTCATTGCTAAGCCTTGCCAAATGCCGCCTGTCATCAGCCAGCGTTGCCAGTCGTAGGTTGGGTCTGTTTGGTGAGCCATGGGAAGAACAAGGAGAAGGTAACAGCCTCTGTCATTAGTCAGTCAGCGGTTCGGAAAGCTGAACGGACAGCGATTTGTTCCTCCAATTATCACCCTATTATGGCATCATCCATGCAATCATCAGCCACCAACCTAGAGATGACACAATGAATGGCCCTTTTGGCTGGGGATGAGGGAAGGAACTGTGTGTGTGTGTTAAAGATGGAAGGAAGCAAAGAACGTTGTCTTTTATATGTGATCTCTAACAACATATTTAGTTTCCCCTACAGACTTGAGAATAATGTGCCTTTATGTGTTTGGAGTCAGAGTAGTGCCCTGCAGGGGAATCCTTTGTAAGTGACTGGCCTTCACGCTGGTCATGTTCTGTTGCCTTCATGATTGTTTCCACAAGTCGTCCTGTGACTAATTCGGGAAGTGTATGTGTGTGTGTGTGTTTGTGTGGGGTGGGGGGGGGAGGGGTTGCAGTGTGTTTGCGTGTGTGTGTGTTGAGGGTGGAATACGTTGTGTCTATGTAGTCAGCGTGACTGTGCGTGTTTGTGTGTGTGTGTATTCAGAGGGGAAGGGAAGCGGTAGAGGGGCAGTGTGAGAGTTGGAGAGAGAGAGAGGAAGAGAGAGAGAGGGAGAGAGAGAGTAAAGGGAGCCATTGTCCCAAAATACAGATGCCCTTTGTGACCCCTCCTGGCATTGTGCTACATGACACCCAGGTGGGGCCCTGTCCTCCATGCCCTGGCACCTTGGCACCTGCCACCCCTTTGGTTCTCACCCTCCCTCACTCCTCACCCCTGAGAGCGTGCCGCCAGTCACCTGGCAGCTGTTGCCGGGCAACACTCATTCTCAGGTTTTTTTTCTCTGTTCTACTGGTCGTTAAGGACGTGGCACGACAAGGTCTTAGTGGAGAGTTATCATTGCCTGGAACAACTGTTCAGGAGAGAGAAGGAGAGGAGGAGAAGAAAGGATGGAGGGAGAGAGCAGAGAGGAGAGTGTGATGAGTTCAGAGGCTCTGCAGAGGTTTTCTGTGGCTCGGTTGGTAGAGCCCTTCCAACATCAGGGTTGTGAGTTCCCACACCAGTACCCACACCTGTACTCACACCTGTACCACACCAGTAACGACACCTGTACCCACACCTGTACCACACCAGTACCCACACCAGTACCCACACCAGTACCCACACCAGTACCCACACCTGTACTCCACATCTGTACCCACACCTGTACCCCACACCAGGACCCACACCAGTACCCACATCTGTACCCACACCAGGACCCACACCAGTATCCACATCTGTACCCACACCAGGACCCACACCAGTATCCACATCTGTACCCACACCAGGACCCACATCTGTACCCCACACTAGTACCCACACCAGTACCCACACCTGTACCCACACCCAAACACTGGCCTACTGCTCATCCTGTAGATGTTCATTCGGGCTGGGTTTCGTAACCTGTGACCTATAGATGTTTATAAAGGCTGGGTGTTGTGACCTGTAGATGTTCATGAAGGTTGGGTGTCATGACCTGTAGATGTTTACAATGGCTGGGTGTCGTGACCTGTTGATGTTTTTAAGGGCTGGGTGTCGTGACCTGTAACCTGTAGATGTTTATAATGGCTGGGTGTCATGACCTGTAGATGTTTATAAAGGCTGGGCGTCGTGACCTGTAACCTGTAGATGTTTGTATGCGCTGGGTGTCGTGACCTGTGACCTGTATTTATAAGAGCTGGGTGTCATGACCTGTGACCTGTAGATGTTTATTAGGGATGGGTGTCATGACCTATAGATGTTTATAAGGGCTGGGTGTCATAACCTGTACATGTTTTTAAAGGCTGGATGTCATGACCTGTGGAATTCAGGTCAGACAGACAGTGTCCTAGGAAGACAACTACATTGACAAGTCATTAGCCCTTGTGTCTGTCTGTGTGCCTCTCCATGTGACCTAACCGCTAAAAGAGCAGAAGTCCTTGGCCTGCCCTATACGTAGCTACTGTACCACGACAATAACACTCTCACACACACACACACACATACACACACCCAAACACGCTAGTCAAACACGCACACACCCCTATCAACCGATGCATGCTCAGGCACTGCTCTCTGTGACGTAGTGATGTTATGCCCAGAGAAATGGGCCTTATCTCTGAAACCATAAGCACACTGAAACCATTAGCTCACAGTTCAGGCCGTCTTCCAGCGTACTGTTTTAATTGGATGCTGAGGTGAGGGCTTCAGATTAGATAATGACGGGGCGATTACGGCCGGCAGGCTGAGGAGCGGGGGTCAGTCTGGTTCAGTGGACAGGTGTGTGTATTCTACCTGTGTGTCGTACCCGCCCCCATCACGGCAACACTCGCCTTGTACATTAATCCAGCTCGGGTCCGTTACCGACCAGTCTTCACACGGGGCTGATTGGGGCTGTTATCAGCAGTACTGTGTGGTCCTGGGTCCGATTAGGTTATCTGTCTGGTTGATATCCGGTTGCTATCTAACTTCCTACCGGCGTGATAGGGGCTTTGTGACTTGGGATTTGTACAAGGCCGGGTCATGTGTTTCCGCACACCTGGACCGACAAACTAGCTGACCTCCCGTTTGGCAGCCTTTGTATGCATGCGGGTATGTGTCTGTGTCTGTGTGTGTCTGTGTGTGTCTGTGTGTGTGTCTGTGTGTGTGTGTGTGTGTGTGTGTGTGTGTGGGTGTGTGTGTGTAGTCATTGTCTGTATGGCAACAGCTGCTGCCTCATAGTTCGGTAAACACACACACGCACGCCACAGGGGTACAGTTGCAGGTGTGTGTATGTGTCTACAGTGCTGCCATCAACAGTTACATGTCTGTTTGCAATTAGAACCATACGTCCTGTGGGCACAGGGAGGTCAGAGGTCACGGCTGCCCTTCCAGGTGTGTCAGATCTATATGACTGGTCATGACTCGGGAGTCAGAGGCTGACAACAGGGCCTCTTTCATGTTTATTTCTGAACGTTCTGTTTTCCCCCGCGCGTGTGTTTGAAACCCCCTCAGAACAGGTGGAAGAGGGCTGACTAGACTGGGGAGAACAGGACCAGAGACCGGGGAGGGTTCGGCTGTCGTGGGCAGACTTTCTGGGGAAGGTCTGGACCCTTGGGTGTCCTTACATACAGGGACCTTATTTGGAGCCTCGATGAGCAGTAAATGCTGGATCTAAAGTAAATATTTTTGATATTTGTGCTATATTTGTGATATTGGTTATTTTTGGGGTTGATGAGGGGGAGGAGGCTGCTGGGTAATTTGTCAGAGTTGTGCCGTCCTTGTGGACCTGCTAGGACAGTGGTATTCAAACCACATTTTTCATCTCTTATATCTTATATCTCTTATTAAAATATATCAGTGGATAATATACTATATCTTTCTTTCTTCTGTTTCTATCTTTCTCCCTCTTATTCTCTTTCTTTCTCTCCCACCCCCTTCTCTCTCTCTTTCACTCTATCTTGTCTGCCTGCATCTTCTACAACTACAGAAGTGGTAATATCCACACATAATCACAAGGTGGAAATATCCATACATAACCGCAAAGGGTTAATATCCACACACAACCACATAGTGGTAATATCCTCTCTTGAGGATACTATGGGCATCCGGCCAGTACTTAACTCTGGACATTATTTCAGTTTAATGTCCTTAAGCTAGGCTGTAATAGACTGCTAGGCTGTTATGCTCTATATTAGATAGGCTCCAAGTATTTCTGCTGTATAGCAAATAAGTCTTTCAGGAAAGCCATTGATCGTTTTATCATCAAATTAACGGGCAGAGTAACGAGTTGATGGAGTGACTGACCTCCTAACCTCTCACCTCTGACCCCTGACTCCTGCCTTTTGGCCCCTGCTGACAGACGGTGAACATCCTAACATGAGAGAAGCAGGGAGAACTTGTCTCTCTGGGACTGTTGAGAGATGGAGAGAGAGCGAGAGGGAGAGACAGACAGACAGATAGGAGGATATTCTAACAAGGAAGAGGATAAGCAGATGGAAACCATATGTAGAAGGAAACTGATCTGTGTACGGAAGTTCAGGGTGATTATGGGATCTGATTAGCTCAGATCAGATCTTCTGGTATCAGACCAGTCAAATGAGTCCAATATCAATGCCTTGTAACTCTATCTCTCAGTATCTATACTATGAAATCTGGAGCTGCGCGGAGCAAATAGTGATGTCTGCATCCTGTTGCTTTGTTATGATGAGCATTCATACTGTGTTGTGTAATTAGGGCCATTTATAACACATTGTGTTATTAGGGCTTGTTCATAGTGTGTTGTGTTATTAGGGTTTATTTTGTAGTATGTTGTGTTGTTAGGGTTTATTTATAGTACGTTGTGTTGTTAGGGTTTATTCATAATTTGTTGTGTTATTAGTGTTTATTTATAGAATGTTGTGTTGTTAGGGTTTATTCACAGTGTGTTGTGTTATTAGGGTTTATTCCAGATTCAGGTGAATACTAGACATCTATATACAGTATAACTTGAAAACACAGCGGATACAGGTGAATAGTAGACGTCTATATTTGCAGTATAACTTGACAACACAGCAGATACGGGTGAATAGTAGACATCTATATAGAGTTCAACATGAAAACAGCAGATACAGGTGAATACTAGATATCCATATGCAGTACAACTTGAAAACAGGGAGTGTTTATAGTGTGTTCGGTTGTTAGGATTTATTCATAGTGTGTTGTGTTATTAGGGTTTATTCCAGATACAGGTGAATAGCAGACATCTATATACAGTATAACTTGAATAGTAAACGTCTATATTTATAGTATAACTTAAAATTACAGCAGATACAGGTGAATAAAAGACATCTATGTACGACCCCATTTCCAAAAAGTTGGGACGCTGTGTAAAATGTAAGAATAAACAGAATGCAATGATGTGCAAATAATGTAAACGCTATATTCAATAGAAAATAGTACAATGATACATATCAAATCTTAAAACTGAGACATTTTATTGTTTCTTGAAAAATATGCCCACTTTTAATTTTATGCCAGCAACACATTTCAGAAATTTGGGACGGGGCAACAAAATAAACTAAATCTGGTGGAATATCACACAACTAATTAGGTCAATGGGCAACAGGTTAGTAACATGATTGGGTATTAAAAGAACATTCCAGAGAGGATGGGTCTGTCAGAAGTGAGGATGGGGAGGGGTTCACCACTATGTGAAAGTCTGTGCAAGCAAATAGTGCAACAATTTAAGAATAATGTTTCTCACCGTAAAATTGCGAAGAGTTTTGGGATCTCAATCTATCATTAAAAGATTCAGAGAATCCGGAAAAGTCTCTGTATGCAAGGGACAAGGCCGAAAACCAATAATGGATGGCCATGATCTTCGGGCTTTCAGGCGGCACTGCATTAAAAACAGACACGATTCTGTGGTGGACATCACTGCATGGGCTCAGGAACACTTCTGAAAACCATTGTCAGTGAACACAGTACGTCGCTGCACCCCCCCCCAGACTGTCCATGGCTGTCCAAGTGTCATCTGCATTGAGCAGGGTGAATGCACGCAAGGCTGCTGGTCCCGATGGCGTCCCCGGGCATGTGCTCAGAACGTGCTGGGCAGCTGGCCGAGGTCTTTACCGACATCTTTAACATGTCACTGGCCCAGGTGGTTGTCCTAACGTGCTTCAAGACCGCAACCATTGTGCCAGTGCCGAAGCAGTCAACCGCGTCTAGCCTGAATGACTTCCGACCGGTTACACTCACCCTCACAATCATGAAGTGCTTTGAAAGACTACTTCTGGCCCAACTTAAGCCCTGCCTCCCCGCAACACTGGATCCCTACCAGTTTGCCTAACGGTCGAACAGGTCTACAGAGTACGCCATCTCCACAGCTCTACACTCTGCCCTGACCCACCTGGACAAAACCAACCCCTATGTGAGAATGCTATTCATAGACTTCAGCTCAGCATTCAACACAGTCATCCCCTCTAGGCTGGTCAACAAATTCCATGACCTGGGGATCAGCCCCCCTCTTTGCAACTGGACTTTGGACTTCATAACCAACCGACCCCAGTCTGTCAGGTTAGACAACTTCACCTCCTCCACCCTGATCCTAAAAACTGGTGTTCCACAAGGCTGTATGCTGAGCCCTCTCCTGTACTCCTTCTTCACCCACGACTGTGTTCCTGTACACAGTTCCAACACCATTGTCAAGTCTGCAGACGACACCACGGTGGTAGGCTTGATTAGTGACAATGATGAGTCAGCCTACAGGGAAGAGCTCAAAAAGACCTGGCGGAATGGTGCGCTGACAACAACCTGGCCCTCAATGCAAAGAAAACCAAGGAGCTCATTGTGGATTACAGGAAGTCTAAAGGCTGCAGCCTTGCCCCAGTCCTCATCGATGGTACTGAGGTGGAGCGTGTGCAGCTTCAAATTCCTTGGTGTCCACATCTCCGAGGACCTCTCCTGGACCCTCAACACCTCAGCTCTGGTCAAAAAGGTGCAGCAGCGCCTGTGCTTTTTGAGGGCACTGAAGAAAGCCCACCTGTCCGCCAAGATCCTTGTGAACTTATACCGCTGCACAATCAAGTGCATTCTGACCTACTGTGCCACAGTGTGGTTTAGCGGCTGCTCCATAGCCGACCGGAAGAACCTGCAACGGGTGGTGAAAACCGGTCCAGCTCATCACTGGTGCCCAGCTTCCGGCCATCGCAAACCTCCAGCAGAAGCAGTGTCTCCGCAGGGCACACAGGATCATCAGGGACCCTTCACACCCATGCAACCAACTGCTTGCTCTCCTCCCATCAGGCAGGCGGTACAGGTCTCTTCGGTCCCACATCAGCAGGCACAGGAACAGTTCCTTTCCATCTACTGTAACCCTGCTGAACTCTGTGAACCTTAGACCTCTGTGACCCATCACTTACCGTACCCCCCCCCCCCGCCTCTCTGGGACCTTGTACTAGTCTGACACTGCCTTGCTATGCCTGATAATGGAAGATTTCAGTTATTCTTGTAAATACTTGCAAAAATTTCTGCCCTCCTCTATTTGCACTTCTAGTTATATGCTAACTGCATTTCGTTGTACTGTACTTGTACTGTTCAATGACAATAAAGTTAAATCTAATCTAATCTCAATGCATGTTAAAATTCTACCATGCAATGAAGAAACCATATATAAACAAGATCCAGAACTGCCACCGTCTTCACTGGGCCCGAGCTCATTTAAGACTGAGGCGAAATGGAAATTATTTTTGGTAATCATGGACACCGCATCCTCCGGATTAAAGAGGAGAGGGACCATCCGGCTTCTTATCAGCAAACAGTTCAAAAGCCAACATCAGTGATGGTATGGAGGTACATTAGTGCTCATGGCATGGGTGACTTGCACATCTGTGAAGGCACCATTAATGCTGAACAACACATACAGGTTTTGGAGCAACATATGCTGCTATCCAGACAACGTCTTTTTCGGGGCAGGCCTGGCTTATTTCAGCAAGACAATGCCAAACCACATTCTGCACGTATTATAACAGCATGGCTCGGTAGAAAAAGAGTCTGGGTACTAAACTGGCCTGCCTGCAGTCCAGACCTGTCAGCAATTCTTAACATTTGGCTCGTTATGAAACAAAAAATACGACAAAGGAGAACCTGAACTGTTGAGCAGCTGAAATCCTATATCAAGTAAGAATGGGAATGCATT
Source organism: Esox masquinongy (assembly GCA_016801175.1). NCBI lineage: Eukaryota > Metazoa > Chordata > Actinopteri > Esociformes > Esocidae > Esox > Esox masquinongy. The sequence goes on from JACXGI010008259.1 coordinate 21,659, forward strand.
TCACATTGAAAACTACAGCAATTGGTCTCCTCAGTTCCCAAATGCTTACAGAGTGTTATTAAAAGAAGACGTGATGCAACATAGTGGTAAACATGCCCCTGTCCCAACTTTTTTGAAACATGTTGTTGGCATCAAATTTCAAATGGCCTTGTTTTGTTCCAAAAACAATATAATTTCTCAGTTTCAACATTTGATATGTTGTCTTTGTATTATTTTCAATCAAATACAGGGATAAATCATTTGCACATCATTGCATTCTATTTTATTTTTCGCAGCATCCCAACTTTTTTGGAAATGGTGTTGTAATAGAAAACTTAAGGGGCAATTGAGTACTATTAACATTTTTTTTAATACATTTATATTTTGCATACACGCTCTCACTTACTCACACACACAGGCACGCGTGCACACAGACACACACACACACACACACACACACACACACACACACACAGGTCCTGTATCGCCATCTGCTTGTTGACTGCGTGCTGTAGTGTAGGAGTTGTGATTCACAGGGATGGTTAATGGTGATCTGGCATTTGATGTTTCCTGCAGATGGCTCATCTGTTGGGTTATGTTATGTGTTGTTTGTCAGGACGCTGTGTCTGCATCGTGCTTGTGTCTGTGTCTGTCTCTGTGTACTAAGTGATAAACCCTCTCAGTACCTTTGTGAGAAGTACTAGACAGAGAAGGACCGGGAAGCAGGGTCGTGTGGTAGAGACAGTCACTGTGTGTTTGTCCACGTCTCTCCTAGTCGCTAGGTTGTTTGTGCCCTGTATTTGTGCTGTGGAATTGTCTTCCTCCTTCCTGTAGTGGGCTGTCTTTTTATGTTTGTTTGGTGGGGTTCTCTGCTCCAGTCCCTGTTATGTGTGTGGGTTGCATTCTGTGTGTTCAGGTGGTATCATTTCCAGTCAGTGCGAGGTCTTGTTTCGTGTCATCTCTGCCATGTGAGCATGTCAAACTCACACTTGTTGACCCACTCTATACGCCAACTGGGGGTGCATATCAAGAATCAGATTAGTAACCCGAAAGCAACATTTGTACTGTTTAAATAAAATAAACTTTAGGAATCTACTAACTGAAGTGGGTTGGTCTACAAACTAGGGATGTCACGAGAACCAATACTTTGGTACCAAGTCGATGCAACAATTCTGAAAACATGACGATACTGGTTTTTGTACAGTACCGTAGGTACCGGGGATCCAACACATGAAAGATGGCGGCAAGTGCAGCTGCAGCTCCGCCTCCACCTTGTCGAAAAGAAAAACAGTAAGAGTGGTGTATGGAAGTACTTTGTGTTCGAGGCAGATGGTCAGTGAGTAATAAATTTGCAAAAACCATTATGCAAACAGTGTCTTCGAACATTCCAGACTAAAGGAAACACTTCCAACTTGCGAAGCACCTCAAAGACAAAACATCCAGTTTTATTTATATAATTAAAGGTGCGTGAGTTTCAATTCATGTTACATTAACAACTTATCCAAAGTGTTATCCTTGTTATATTCTTATCCTGAAATACACGTTACCATTATTTTTGTTTGAGACAGCTGGCATTGCTGTGTAGACTATCCAACTATGTTTCATAGGACGTTTGCAATGGCTAAAGGCTACCATGTTAAGGCTAACATAATGTAACCATAGCTCGTAGTAGCAGGCTACCATCCTTACCGTTCAATCTATGGCACCATGTCAGTAAATTTAAACTCTGCACTCTGAGTAGAGGTGTGTGTGTGTGTGTGTGTGTGTGTGTGTGTAGCCTCTGCTGTTTTCTTACAGTTATTCAGCTGATAACTGAAATCTCAATTTTCCTTTCACAGTATCAACCAGAGGCTACATGCCACTGTTGTTGATTTTTGTAATGTTCAAATGTTTCAATTAAATGAAGGTATATTGAAGCACATGGGATTTATTGTTTTGTTTTTGTTTTTTACTGTGGTATCGAGAATCGTGGAATTTCACTGGGATTGGTATCGACTACTAAATTTCTGTTATCGTGACATCCCTACTACTAACTGGATATTTCATTAATCACAATAGACATCTACTGCAGATGTATCGTTGCCAGAACAATGGTGGGCTAAACAATTTCATGGATCCTTTCCACCTTGCTATGCCTGTGAAAAATCACACTGCCGTCAGATTTGGATGATTCTGGGGTGGATCTTATGATATTCGTGATGAAGAGTGGAGGCCTACCCAGTTGGTAACGAACGCTGCCCTCCGAAGTGAGGCCTTCCTACATGAGCCCTGCCCTCCGAAGTGAGGCCTTCCTAAACGAGCCCTGCCCTCCGAAGTGAGGCCTTCATCAACGAGCCCTTCCCTCCGAAGTGAGGCCTTCGTCAACGAGCCCTGCCCTGCGAAGTGAGGCCTTCATCAACGAGCCCTGCCCTCCGAAGTGAGGCCTTCCTCAACGAGCCCTGCCCTGCGAAGTGAGGCCTTCCTCAACGAGCCCTGCCTTCCGAAGTGAGGCCTTCCTTAACGAGCCCTGCCCTCCGAAGTGAGGCCTTCCTCACCATCAGGTCCTAAAACCTTCGCTGTTGGACTGTGGAGATGTGACTTTATATCCCTAGAAAATATAAGCACTTAACGTGACTGAATTCAGCTAAGATCACGTCTGAAACACACCTTGCCTAATGAAAGTCCATGGCTGAATTACATGGTTAGCATGTGACATAACCGGCTGCTTCAGCAGCGTAACGGTAGAATCTATGAAAGGTCTTGTCTCGAACAACTTTATCACCGGCTCCTAATGTAATATGGCTTTTCCTCTGAGTCATTTATTATGAATCCACAATTCAACATGGTTTTAAATCATCAGACAAGCTCAGTAAATATAGTTGATTTTTTTTAAACGTTTGCCAATTGAGTGGGCGAAAGGACTGTCAGTCAACGACTGTTGTTCAACCAAGGTTTGATGTTAGTTGGGGACAACAGTATTCAGAGGGACAGATGACAAGGACTCAGAGAGCACTCAGAGACAAGGCAGCCCTCTCTGGCGTCCAAATGTCCACCCCAGGCAAAACTTGACAGTTTTACACCGCCATCTGATGAACCACCGGATGCCGTTCTCATTCAGGGATGCTGTGTTCCAACAGAACAGGCCAGCACATCCCGCTGTTGAACCGGTTCATTGTGTCTGCCTCTTGGTGACATACCAGGTGCCTAATCATCTTGGGAACAAGATGATTAATCCAGTCCTTTTTCAATCCAATGGAGGAGAAGTTCTGTGGTTCTGTGAACCAGCCCTATGCAGATAATCCTGTCCTTTAGACTGGGGGGTGCCGGAGTTGGGTTTACCTGGACTGGTCTCCCTAGGCTCTCCATCCTACTGTCCTGTCATTAAGAAGAATAAAATACCACTAAATATAAACCAGTTATATAATAGGCCGAGTGGTATCCCAAACGGGCCCTGAGGGCAGGGAAACAGGAAGACGTTTGAAACAAAGACAGAGATGGAGAGACGGCTAGCACTGTCAGACTGGAGTTTCAGTCAGTGTTGTCCAAGGCACTTATTGACTCAAAGCGTGTGTGTGTGTGTGTATAACATGGCTTCTGGGGAAGGTATGCAATCAGACATGACAAACAGTCTCGGTGAGTGGAGAGAGTGGGCGTCTACGGGAAACGCTGTGTCCAAGTTCCGTTTCAAAACAAAATCTATAAAATGGGCCTGCGATTGGTTGCCTCCGTGTTCCTGTGCATGCGTACGTGTCCCCACGCACGTGTCCTTGATTTTTCACAGCGTGTGAGGTTGAAAAAATCTCGGTACGCAAACATTTGTTTGTGTGTGTTGACTGTATGGGTAATTGTGTGTGTTCAGCCATGTATGTGTGTGTGTGTTTGTGTGCGTGCGTGCGTGCCTGCGTGGGTGGGTGGTGAGTGAATGACAGTCCCTAATCAGCTGAAGTGCCTGCACACAATGTTCCTCTTGCCACCCTCCAGTGCGTCCATATAGGCTAATGTTGCCCCCACAACACACACACACACACACACCCACACATAAGAACACACTCATTAACATAGCATAGAATTGCCCAGCGCTCATGAATTCTGTAGCTTCCCATTGTATACATTCCTCCGGTGTGGCTTCTAGTGTGATGGGTTCCAGTCAGCCAGAGACAGGCCACTACGGAGCAACACTGACAGTCTCTCTGGGCCGTCCATTAGACCCTACCCCTCTAATGCCTCCTCTCCTCACTCTTCCCATGCTTTCCCATAAGTTACCCCTCTCTCCCTCCCTCTCTCCCTCCCTCCATTCCCAGCAGTGTGTTTCTCAACCCCAACGAGGACACTTTAATTAAGCTGAGTGAACGGGGCTGGAGGTGTTGCATCAGTCAAATGTCAGCTTGCTCCACCCCCTTTTTCCTAAACTGAATCCCTAAGCTGGAAATAGCCCATTTGTGAAGAAGACCCAGGGAAAGGTCCCCACATGGTGATATGTTCCTTGTTTTACTTTTCCTTGTTGTACAAGGTGAAAACACACAATGTCAGCTGTCTCCTCGCTCTTGAATTCTGCTCCCTCCTACCTCTTTCTCTTTTTCCCTCACTTTCTCTCTCTCACTCAATTCTTCTCACACCTTTTCTCTCTATTTCTCTCTCTCTATTTTTCTCTCTCTCTGTCTCTCTCCCTGTCTATCCATCTCTCTCTTTCTGTAGTGGGGTTTGTTGTCTAAACAGCCTTTCCCGTTAACTCCTGACAGAGGAACAATTTGATATCCACTTCAAATAGTTTTCCTGCTTTGTGTCTTGCAGGCAGCACTTGTTTCTTACCCTGAGAGAGGGAACGAGGTGAGGGGGAATATAGGAGAGAGCAAGAGAGGGAAAGGATAGAGGATGAGGAAAAGACATGCCCTCAGGGACCAGCGGCCTGGTGTGTGAAGTTTAGCAACGTGTCAGGGTGTGTGTGTGTTTAGAGAGAAAGATATAGCAAGACTGTCTTCGCACCCATCTACGTTCCTATAGTGGGGTTTTGTGTGTCTGATTGATATATGTAATGTATGTGTGTATGAACTTGCCAGAGTTCACCTAAATGTGTACTGTAAGCTTACTGGATCCTGCACTCTAGCAGTGTGTTTGTGTGTGAGAGAGATCAGGTTTTACTGTCTGGTTGGAAAAACAAGGACCATTTCAGTTTACCTTGTGGGAAACTTCCGTCAATCTCCAAAAGGACCAAGGATATTTCCGGCTTATGGGTTACATTTAGGCAAAAGCTTACAATAAGATTTAGTTTTTTTTTGGTGGGGGGTTACAGTTAGTTTTGGGTTAGTGGTTAGGGAAGAGGGATTTTGAATAGTGGCATACTTGGTGTAGCACAAAGATAGAAATTCCTCAAATATGTGTGTGTGGGACATTTAGCTGGTCCCCATTCTGAAAAAGGCTATTTTAGGCTTATGATTAGCTTGTCTGGCAGATGTTTGTCAATATCTGTGTATAGGTCAGGTTCTTAACATTCCCCCTCCAACCCCCTATCCCTCTATCTATTTATACAGTAAGCACCATGTAGGCACATCAGAGAGGTAGTGGCTCAACACATGATTCTTCCCTCTCCCTCATGGGGAGATGAAAGACAAAAAGATGAATCCTGCTTTTTTCTGACCTCACACCACAGAGAGAGGAGGGAGATCGACGTAAACACATTTTTTCCACGCCGGTAAAGCCCTTTACATTTAATTGAGACCGAGAGGGGAGAGAAGAGAGAGAAGAACGACTGAGAGAAAAGAGAGTTAAGGATTAGAATTTTGTTGGGGGGGGGGCACTTTTACAGGATTCACAGAATTCATTTCATGATGCCAATAAAGCGCCTTGATGTGTAAGAGACAAGAAATGATAGCACAACTGAAAATAACGAAGTCAAAAATAGTTTTTCAAAAGAGTGTCACGGAGACAGAGAGGGCGTGACTGGGAATGGTGTCTGGTGAGACAGATGTTTGCGTGATGACATCATGTGTTAGTCAGGTGTTGTGTCTGTCTGTTTGTCTGTTGTGGGATCCCCAGGCACAGCAGTCTGTACATCACCCTCTCAGCATGCTCTCTCAGCTCTACGGCATGACTGGACACTTACCACCTGACCCGGCCAGGCCGTAACCACACACAGAAACACTTATTCCCGGTCAGGTTGCGTGTTCACTAAATACTTTCCCCCAAATGAAGCCTTAAGCCCATGCCACTTCAGTGTCCCGCGCACTTCTCATTCGGGGAAGCTGTGCGTCCAAGTCAGCGTTAAATCCTTCGACAGGCCTGACTGGGACTGAAGAGGCCGACTGATCGTCTTCCAGCGGCGAGTGAGGTCGTGCGAGGTGGGACGTTTGCGTTCCGGCAGGTCAGAACAGGGGAATGGGTCGTCAGGGCCGTAAACACATTTTAATAGGCCGGCCCTGTTTGTGTGTGTACATGCATGTGAGAATGGGAATGAGTGTGGACTTCATTAAGTGTGAGGAGGGAAGGACAGTGGGATATGAGGGCCTCAGCTGGTTGTTATTCAGCTTCATTGTAAACCGCCTCAAGTGGCTGCCTCTCAACAAGCATGTCTTCTCAATGGAATTCTCTCTCTCTTACTCTCTCCCTCTCCCCCTCTCTTTGCCCCTCTTCCGTTTTTCTCCCTCTTTCTCTTCATCTGTCCCTCTCTCCCTCTTGTCCCTCCCCCCTTTTTCTCTCTCTTCAACTTGACAAGATCCTTTGGCAAACGGAGCGTGAACTCACGCCGGGGCCAGTGGAAGCGGCTCACACCGGTGTTCCAGTCGCGTCATTTCCGTCTCCATGCCGACAGGGTGGCAATGTGAGGATAAACACAGGGAGCTTGGCATCCGCTGATCCAGGGCATGATAAAGGAGAGCGGGATAGTGGAAACAGTGACTAGTGCAAACAGACAGGTTGTTGATTGGCAGAGTCCAAGGCAGTCCAAGTCACTGGGTCCTCCCCATTCACTGCTGGCTCTTAGTTAGCTGGCTGATACGGTGGTTATTATGGTTGGTTAAGCTCCAGCGCAACGGTACGGCGTGAGCTGTCTTTCAGCGGGTTGTTTTTATTACAGCTATCAGTTTGACTTTGCTCTTTGGATCAGTCCTGCAGCCCAGGTTTGTTTTGGATGAGGGAACAGGTTGGTACTGACAGCCAGAATGGGACCAGCGTGGTGGATGGCAGATGAACTCTTCGCTGTTGCTGACACTGGCCTTAGGGTTGAGAGTGGGGCTGTGGTGATTTAGGATGTGTGTCCGTGTGTGTGTTTCTAACCTAAGCCCTGTGTTCTCTGGCCAGGCCCCTCTCTCTGCACAGGTGGTCCGGCTGTGTGTAAATCTCCCCCGGCCTGTCAGCAGGTGTTAGTAGCGGTGTAGCGGGTCACGCAGGTCAACCCAACGAACGGACAGCCCTCAGGTGCCCCAGGATGACACACACACACACACTCCATTACTCTGTCTCATCCTAGTGAAAGAACATGGTAGATCAAGCATTTAGGCCAACTAACCAGTCTTATCCGCCCCGGGCCACGTTCAGTAGCCGAATGTCCAACACTGCAGATAGCATCGCTATCAATAGAGCTGGCGTCATTCCTGCTTCAACATGTCAGAGAGGCATGTTTGTTCTGCATACGTAGCATATCTACATTTTCCGAAACGTTGCGCACTGCCGAAGCTCCTATCTAAGCCTGTGTCCTGGCAGGATGGTCCATCTTTACACCCTCTATAAAACACAGCAGGTGTGTGGGTTTAAGGCAGCAGGCCAGCGGTATTAGCATAATGACAGACTTCAACCAGCCCTGTTTTTTTAACACTGAACTCTGTAAGATCGCCTAACCAGCATCATAACTCGCCACTCAGTCTAACACTAATCCATACTTACACTACTGTACTAAAACTAGTCTAAACTAACAGTAGTCCACAGAAAACTAGTCCACACTAACTCTATTCCACTAACACAAGTACACACTAAATAAGTCCACACTAACTCTAGACCGCGGGTTAAGCTAATAGCTTCAGGGAAAGGGCCAGACAAGGCATTATGTGTGTAAAGCCTGGAGGCTTTAGAAGGTTTTAGGAGGGGTGCACAACACAGCTCAAATCCTTCTCCTCTGCTGGCCCCAGGTCCTGCTGCTGTTGACCCTTAGTAATGGTAACTCTGATCAACAGTAAACTCTGACACCCACCCATAAAGACCTAAAAGGACCACCTGAGACTGCCTGGATACTAGGGAAGTGCATCTATTAGCTAGCGTTAGCTGACTGGTGATGAAGTGCTTTGAACACGCATTAAGGTATCATCATCATGGCATATAGCTTGAAACCAAGAGGTTTCTCTTTATGGTTCTTGGGGAGTTGATTAACTTAATTTAGTTGTCTTTTCTTTGACTATTGTCAAAAGAAAACGGTACCTAACAACATTTTGGCATCTTAGCAGGGTTAGCTAGCTGGCAGAAGAAAGTCTTAATAACTTGTAACGTAAATATAGAATTAGACCCCAGAAAATACTGCCCTTGTTGGGTTATGAGTGAAGTAGACAATTTAATATTGGAATGAAGGCAGTGTTACCCTACTCAGGGGCGTGGTGAAGTTCAGCTTCTGTACTAATCCAAGACAAATATAGAAAAGTCAGAACCTTTTGTTCAATCCTCACTTTTTGAAAGACTGTTTTGAGGGTTTAGGTTAAGGGTTTGGGATACATTTGACTGTGCATTAGATAACATTAACCTAGCAAATTAACAATAATGCCTAATATTGGTCAAGCCATTTTACAGCATGTGAACACTAAGGGGAATCACGCAGATGTGAATTGTTTAGTGTAAAAACGGAAAGAGTGTCAGTGCTTGAAGCTATGGCTCCACCAACTCTTTCATATTGAAGTTTTATCTTCAGTTAGTCGCTATTCTAGCTCTTTTCTGCACTCTCACTCTCCTCGCTTACTCTTCCTTTTGCACTTTTTAGTGTTTTGGCCAGGCCTGGGCACAGTCCAGTAATGTATGTTGTCGTAGTCTGCTAATAGTTTGGGATAGGGGCTACTGTTTAGTTTTTAAAGTTGTGGGGTGTCTGTAGTGTGTCTTGTCTAATCTGCGCCTGCTGCCTCGGAGGGATTTCCCCTTGTGGTGGCGGCAGGCGGCGAGTCATCAAGAGACGGTGGGGGTAAAACTGGCACGGCCCGTGTTCTCCATTTTGCCTGGCCCTCCCGGTGACGGAGGGGGAGAATGAGGGAATACGCGCCAACTGCTTTCAAGTCATAAATTTCCCTCCTCGCTGAATCACTTTGCTTTATAATTAAACCTTCCATTATCCTCACAGAGGCTCTCACACTGCTGCCTATTGTCCAGAACAGCAGACAAATTTGGAGCTAAATGAAGCCAGTGCCGAACGTTTTTCCAGAGGCTTGCATTTGTGTGTTTTCGTGTGTGTGTGTGTGTGTGTGTGTGTGTCTTCAGTTTCTTGTATGTGTATCAGTATGATCGAGTTGTTCCATGTGAGTAGCTGTGGCCAGTTCTGGCTAGCCAGTATAAAGGAGTTTACTGAACAGAACCATGAAGGTGTTTTCCATGGCTGCTGTGTGATAATTCGTCACAGACCGCCATGCTGTGCACTGCTATTTTTCTGCTGTACACCACAGCCTTATAGTGGGATTACCGTGCATTTGACCACCATCAACACTGTGTCTCTCGGGGTTAGAGGGCAGGGCATCATCAAAGGTGCCCTCTCACTCCGCCGGTGGGAAGCTCCGCCCCGTTAGCCCTGTCAGCCCTAAAACCTCCGCCTTAAACCCGAAGCCTGTCACTTGGTATAACACTTGAGTACGTGATGGATCGCTGAGGGTTTAGTTTGGTGTTGAGTGTTGGTATTTAGGTGAATTCATCATTCTGGGGGATTTGTCGGTGTGGAGCCAAATCCGTCCCCCCACAGGCAGTTGGCTGTGTGTGGGTTACTGTGCTTGCTGTGGTCCATTAAGTAACCCAAAGACACAGTGGCCGCCCGGCCTCTTAAAACCCACTAGTGTTAACGCTCTGATAGATGGCAATGTAAGCAGAGCGCCGCGGCAGAACCCGCCGCCCTCTATCAGGCGTCTGCTAAGCAAATAAACACCGCTGACGAGGAAGAGAGGGCGTGTGTACTGAAACACGGCCAACCTGAGCTTAAAACAACAAGCCCTCCAATAGCCTGATTTCCTAAATGGCTGAAATTCCCCCATTCAATATAAAGCAGTGTTGTGGCACTGAGCGTTTCCGTGCATGTTGGGGCCTGGGGTTGTATTTGTGTCAGAACAGAGAGAGACAGACAGAGAGATACTTTAACCGAGAAGAATGATGGCATTGAACTGACAAGAGAGTCGGGTCATCCCTTCTGCAGTCAGTCAGTATATTGCTTCACAGGGTCCTCTATATCATTTGATGATTATCAGAACATCCTAGAGGGGTTTTTATGCTTTTCTGGGGAGAGTATCACAAACATATTTATATTTCTTTGCATTAAAATCACAATGAATATTAGGTATTTTTGCCTATAAATGTTCAGTATGATTCACTTATTTTGGTAGAAGACTGGCACACAGAACACAAAGCTTGTTGTGCGTCCGATGTCCACACTGTCCTTGCTTTGGTTCAAGCAACACTTTGGTGAGCTTGAATGGCCCAGATGAGCCCCAGAACTAGGAAATATGTTTTCACAAAGTGCAGGGGACTTGACAGAAAATAGGAATTGTTTTGGCAAAGCATCCAAGTCAACAAATCTTCATTGCTTTTGCCTACTAACCAAATGGAAGACATGAGCATGTTGGCTTTTGCTAGCTCATTCATACAGCTATTAAAACTATTGAAGTTCCTGAAAACTACATGAAATTCTGCTCTGACATCCTGTACTTTGCTTTCTGCTGTTATGGAAAACGGGAACATGTATAAAGCCTTGTAAGAACCACAACATATGTCATTACAAGTTTCAAGGTGTAGGCCTATTTGTCAAATGCACTGAACAACCCAGCGTCATCCTGCACAATGAAATTCTTGTGACATGGCACCCGACAACTAAGTAGCGAGAATTAAGAAGAAAAGCCAAACAAAAAATAAAACAATACTATAAGCAACGCTGTACAATGTACGTCCATTTAAAGCAATCTCCTTCCACTACTGGTAAGACAAGTGTCAAGTCAGTAATGCAACATTGAGGAGAGCTGGTCTCTCGTCAAAGTTTGAATTTGAGAAAATACCACCTTTCAGAGCAGTATCTTGCTTTCGCCTGACATTGTGCTTGGCATTCAGGCCTAATAGTTAGATTTTGGTCTCATCACACCAGACAATCTTTTCCTCTTATGCTTTAGGTGTTGTGTCATATGTTTTTTACTCAGGAGTGGCTTCCGCCTTGCCACTCTTGCATAATGGCATAATAGCATAGTGCTGCAGAGATGATTTACCTTGTGGCACAGTCTCCCATCACTGCAGAGACTGAAGCTCTGTTAGAATTGCCATTGGGGTCTTGATCACCACCCTGGCCAAGGCCCTTCTTGCCCAGTTATTTACTTGGCTGGATGGCCAGCTCTAGGAAGTGCTTACACACGTCTTCCCTTTCACATTGATGGAGACGCCTGGAAACTTTCAACGATATAGCAATTTCCTTTACCCCCTTCCCCAGACCTACAAGTCACCATTCAGTCTGAGGATTCAGAATTTGCGAGTGGGAACGTAGCAACAAACGTTATCTCGTAGCGGTCCAAGACAATGGCTGTGGAGAAGTTTCAATCAGGCGTGGGAACAGTGAGTCCCCAGTGAGACAACTTAAATGTAGAGTGAACTACGCTGCCGGCCACCGAACGACCAGCTCGTCACCGCCATTGACCAACCTCTCCCTGTGCCGAAGCCAGATGGGTCTCATGTATCTATGTATGTACTGTACTGTTGCAAAAGTCTTAGGCCACACGATACATTTGTGTAAAGCAATTTATCTTGCTGTTTTACTTGCTTGCAAAAACACTATATAACATTGGAATTAATATAAATTAAAGTGAAAATACATAATGCAAATGAACAATAATGTCTTGTGAGGTAATTGATATCTTATGAGGTGGTTAGAAGAAATCTCATGAAGTCATTTGAGGACACCGGGCAAGTTGAAGACAGAATACTCAGTGAAAGCCAAAAGAAGAGATATGGCAAATCCTGCGAGAAGAAAATACCACAGGACTACTTAAAAAATGACACAACAATCTAGCAAAGCGAATTCCTTCAGTTCTGAGTACTAAGGGAGGCCACAAAAAATACTGATTGTTTTTGCTAGTTTTCATTATATTAATGTTTCTTTGTGGTTTCTGCAATGTTATACTTTGTATATTTAAAAAAATAAAGTTACCGTTTAGAGAATAGCCTAAGACTTTTGCACATTTTGTGTATACAGGTGCTGGTCATATAATTAGAATATCATCAAAAAGTTGATTTATTTCAGTAATTCCATTCAAAAAGAGAAACTTGTATAATTTATACATTCATTCCACACAGACTGATATATTTCAAGTGTTTATTCCTTTTAATTTTGATGATTATAACTGACAACTAATGAAAACCCCAAATTCAGTATCTCAGAAAATTAGAATATTGTGAAAAGGTTCAATATTGAAGACACCTGGTGCCACACTCTAATCAGCTAATTAACTCAAAACACCTGCAAAAGCCTTTAA